>SNQJ01S0067082.1:39057-53744 GCA_010110895.2 Picea sitchensis | reverse complement strand
ATTTGGTTGCATTTGCAGAAAGAGCCTCTTATAGGGCCCCATCGAAAGCTCCACCCACTTCGCTATGGGCCTTACACTATCACCAAGGCTATGGGTAGCAATGATTTTGAGCTCAACACTCCACCCTTCCTTGGCTTGCACCCAATGTTCAATGTGGACCTCCTTCGACCATATTTTCCACCATTATTGGACACCTTAGAGATTCCAGAACAACTGACACCAACAGAGCTCAACCCTGTCTGCATGGAACATGCATCCACTAATTAGATAGTGGACACATTGGTCAAGGGCACTCTCCAACAAAGGATCAAGATTTATCGAGTTGTCAAGGTAGGGAAACTCCTACACCAAGGAAAGTGGCTCACCCAGGGCCAAATTCAACAGAAGTTTCCTCACCTGATGGGGGAACTCAACACAATGGAGACCATTGCTTCCTAAGGGGAGAGGACTGATCCAGGTGGATATTGGTGGCCATCCACCTATTCCAAATGTCTCCTCTTAGCAGTTTTTAGTTCAACACGTTCTTCTGTACTTATTTGTAATTGCGGGTTCTACATTTTTGGGGCTATCTGAAGCCCTACAAATATTCCAGGTGGAGATTGGTGGCCTCCCACCTAATCCAATTGGATCATTTTGGATGTTTTCATGTCAGTACATCTTTTTGTAC
Source organism: Picea sitchensis (assembly GCA_010110895.2). Taxonomy (NCBI): domain Eukaryota; kingdom Viridiplantae; phylum Streptophyta; class Pinopsida; order Pinales; family Pinaceae; genus Picea; species Picea sitchensis. The sequence continues at coordinate 53,077 of SNQJ01S0067082.1, read as the reverse complement.
TTCCAGGGCCGTTTTTGGGGTCCTAAACAATGTTTTTTTGGCTTGCCACAATCAAACTGTAGAAAGAGTCAGAGTTTGATGGTGTAATGTGTAGTTCTTGAAAAGACCTTTCCAACGGGCTATCACGCACCTAAAACAGAGGTCGTATGCAAAAGTTACGACCCCGAGAAGTTGAGGTACCAACTTACCCATCAGGGCCCACATGACTTTTGGCGTTTCACCTCCTAGGGTTAGGTTTTTGGATGTATAGGGTTTTGGAATTCATGAGTAATGTTAAAAAGGCCTCTAGAGCCTCATTGTAGTCATTATGTTTAGACAGATGTACGTAGCAGCCACATCTCTTCTCAGAGATAGCTACCACCATTCAAGCAAGTTGTTTCAGTTCTGCAGTTTTACATTTTCAGCCTATTTCATTTATTTAATAGAATATATTGTTCACTGGATATCCGTGTCTCTGTGTTTATTGTATTCATTCTGTGAATCAGTTCGTTCCGCTCCTGAATCGGGATCAACTTATCTGAAATGCACTGAACAACCAAGACTATTCCAAGCATGCAATATGTTCATAATAAACCCACGGACACCGCACAAAAAGTTTCCTACGTGCACTATCCGCTATTGAAAAACTCAAAACCAACGAATAAGCTACGCACGCAGAAGTTGGAACTGTCCCAAGATTTCTACACTGGTCTAGTTGGCATGGTACAATCAACATAACTCGATGAATAGTCATGGCAGGGGCTAATGAACATCATTAGACTAAAGAAGTGTCATGGCCTTCTAGGGTCGGTTGCGTTTTGATGACATACCCTACGCGGAACATGAATGTGTAGTAGACATGCACTGTGCATGATAGAATAGGACATAGGTAGATTATGTATAACCAATGTAATAAGTATTCAAATTAGACAAATATGGACATTCACATGGGGCGAGATAGGTCATACCTGGAATAGACTTAGAAGATTCAGAGGAGATTGAGGTATAAACGCCCGAGTACAACCCAAAGGATGGAACGACTGGACATGACGGGTGGGCACTGAGACACAGGTTGATATGACAATGGAGAGGTAGGTAGTTAGCACTAGGATAAGTGATGACATCATGCAAAACTAGAATCAATTATGACAATAATTCCCCATGGTGAATGACAATTATGGCCGAAAGGCATACTGCTGGTCAAAATTAATGATGGGTAGAAGCCTCGATAGATAGTGCAACAACCAAGTATCATGGAGGGAAATTTACCGAACCAAGTATTTAACATTCAAAAGCACCACTTCCATCCATTGTTTTTGCAGAGAGAACATGATGCAAAATAACCAACAGAGTGTAGAGCAAATAGAATGCCAAGATCATTACAATTTGAGTGAATCTGTTCCACACACTCAATACAAGCAACCCTTCCAAGTCATGGTTTCATAGTGACCCTAAAACAGAGCTCCCAAGCAAGAGGTGACAGAATAGTAAACCATAGGTGCCAAACAATTGACAAGGATAATCGCTTCCACCAGCCAACCCAAAACATGAAAGAAAGTCTAGGTGACAAAAGACCAATACATTCATGAGCCTAAACTATTGACCAATGTAAGTATCAAGGGCCCTCTTTTAGGACGGGTTCCCCAACAAAAAATATGCAGACTTCAACATAAAAGACGAGGAGTAGTTCCCGAAACTGCACTCCGACGCATATGCACAAGTGACTATAAGGACATAAGGAAAATTTTGAGTGGTCAACAAGAAATGGGAAAAACCTCTCAAGCAACCATGAATAATGTCATGTAATGTACCCATTTTTGGATTCCCTTGCTCCGCAGTTGGAGATGACCTTATAGGTTTATGTCAACATGACCAAAGGGGTAATTTGAGGTTAACAGTGAGCTCGGGAGATGTGGAGGAGTTATATGATGCTTTCATAGGTCTGCTTATCATCTTTCATCATCGATATCATTCCTGCACAGTCAGATTTCGATTTCATTACATTTCGACCGTTCCCGTAATTTGGGAGTATTATTGAGCATAATTTAATGGATTACACTATGGTTTTCATTTTCATAAATTATCTAAGAGAAGTACCTTGGTGTAATAGCTCGTTGGAACTAAAATGAAGAGCTTTAAATGTTGGAGAGGATGAAAAGTGACTTCGAGAGGCCAGAAATGATTTAAAGTCAAATAAATCACTTTTTGGAGTAAAAGGGGTTAATAAATTAATAAAGTGATTTTACTAAAGATAAATTAAAAAATCACTCGAGGGTAAAAAGGTAAAAGGGTTAGCAAAAAGGTGAAAGGGAAGATAAAACAAAGATGAGAGCTCATTCTCTCGTTGTGTTGATGATTATTTCTGATATTGATATGGAGAGCTCTTGGAGCCTTTGGGGTTTGGAGTAAACCCTTGTGTGGATTAGTTTCGGTGGTGAAAGATTCCACCCGAGCTGATCATGTTTCGGTTGTTAAAGATTATGTTATCACTCCGTAATTTTCCTGGTTGTGGGAGGAAAACAATGGAGGTAACCACAAACCAACTTTAGGGTTGGAAGCTAGCCCTTCCAATCCAGAGAGGGCTCTCTCTTTGTACTCAATCACTTAATGACTGGTTGTTTTAGGAACAATGACTAGATCTATAGTGAGAGGCAAACTTATGAATGTGGTGGTAGGGAAGAGAGAGAAATCCATTGTGTATGGAGTCATGAGGACTAAGGTCAATGATTGGTCTGATTGAACAAATAGAAGTTGCCTCCTTAATCTATTTAGATGTTGTTGTAGATGGATAGTTGGAAAAGCAGAAGATTTATCAACCTAGGGCATCGACTTCTGATAAATACTAAGTTGATAATGGAAGAAAARMAATATAAGTGCTCAAGTACATGAAACAGAGAACCGATCTTGAAGATGAATTATGTAACATAAACTTTATTCAAACATTTTAGAAGAAAAACATTAACATGAATTGATTGAAATAGGAGAAAACATACACTAATAAATCACACATAAGGAAAGAAMCTACACAAGAATCCTTGAAAGTCAAGTTGTTCAGGAAACTATGATCCAGACCAGATTCATTAATCTCAGAAAGAAATTACAAAATGCACTAGAAACTACACTGATTGAAATAGGAGAAAACATACACTGATAGATCACACATAAGGAAAGAAACTACACAAGAATCCTTGAAAGTCAAGTCGTTCAGGAAACTATGATCCAAACTAGATTCATTAATCTCAGAAAGAAATTACAAAATGCACTAGAAACTACACTAATTGAAATAGGAGAAAACATACACTGATAGATCACACATAAGGAAAGAAACTACACAAGAATACTTGAAAGTCAAGTTGTTCAGGAAACTATGATCCAGACCAGATTCATTAATCTCATAAAGAAATTACAAAATGCACCAGAAACAAATCTTATCACACTCGTGCCTACCCATGTTCTATTACAAACTGCTCAATAAATAGGCAAATTACAAGGCCTATTTTGAATAAAAATATCTTTGGCAAAATAAAAAATAAAATATTCAATCTAACAACAAAATATAATAAAAACAAACTCAAAACTAAATTTGGTTGCAAAAGTCTCGAATAGTTGAGGTTGTTGATGGATTTGCCATTTGTCTGCTGATTTTACTCCAAGAAAGGCTGGGGATGATCTAACTGTATGAGTTTAGGTCCATATGCCCTATTTTTATCCTCTAACTGCTGATTTTCTGCCTGAAGAATCTCAACTGTAATTTAAATGCCCAATTTATGCCTAAAATCACTAATTGAATCCCCTTCTGCGAATCTAGAGTTGGACTTTGATTGATGATTCATCGTTGCCAAGTGTCCTGCTATTATTACTCACGCAAAGATCATGGGTTGGAAACACTTGAATATACCTCTACACTAGGCCTCCATCAAGAAAATAACATTTTGCTTGCGAGTCAGATGCTTGAGAAGGTAAGGGAGACCTGGCATTGTTACATCTTATTCCACCCAGAAAGAATTGTGATGTATGTACCAAGAAAGTATATCAAATAGAAGTACTTTAACACTATAAATTATATGGTTCTGAGTTTAAGATGTTGCACAACCTATGAATCCTTGCTTTGTATTAAATAATTGCAATGACTCCTCTGCGTTTTGTTGGTAAAAAGGGTGCCTTGCAATTTTTTATTGGAAAAATCGCTACAACATGAGATGGAGATAGGGTGCCTTGTATTCATGTGAGCGCATATATTGGCCCAAGCATTTTAAAGTACTCTGTTGACATTTTTGTTTTAAATTTTACCTTTTCGATGGCCCGTGACACCTGGACATAAATTTTAAACAATATGTATACCCTTGATGTGTGGCTCTAGGATAAACATTAGGACCATTTCGAACAACTTGCCTTAGTTTCTAGAACACCAATAACTTTATCTATTTTGCAGTGAAGCCTACCTGCAACTTGTGGTCTCCAATCTCTGAAACTTCTAGAACCTGTGGTTCAAAATATAATCTAGCATATCCTTCAATGGATGATAGTTCTGTGGTTGAGATTGAATAAACTGGTTAACAATTCTGTCAACTTGATTTTGTGGAAATAAACCCTTCTCAAGTGCTTTCCACTCATTTTGCAGAAAATGTCCCAATGCCAGAGATGCGTTCCTATGAAATAAAATTTCGATCTTCATTGGATTTATTTTTTATATTTTTGAATATTTCACCTTGACCCGACGTGAATGAACATATTTTTGGAGATGTTTTAACCTTTGCAAAATATTCCAGTGACACCGTCTAGATAATCGACCCCATAAGGTACGTAATCACACCTAGCAATGTTGAAAAGATAGTTGTTATTCCCCTGATCGACTAGAGAATCATCGAATACTATCATGGGAGCAAAATCAATAGTATTGAAAGCTCATGGTGGTTTCTTTCCGAGATTAGCATGGAACCTTGGGATTACACGGTTTGGAAGTTCAATTACTGATAAAGAGGAGAGATCCAGTTCTTACTTACATGAGTTTTCTCATATGGTGCTTTGGGTTGGTTCCCTAGAAGAGCCAGTCTTTGAAGGGTTGATCGAGTTTTTGTAGTACATGATTGCTCTACCTATTGGTAGTAATCAGGTGGCCTCTTGTGTTAGTACCTTGTAGGATGGTGCTTTGAGCAGAGGGTGCTTCACATCTTCTAGGTTGGTTTGGGACCTTATGATCATTCTCAATTTTAATTTGGTTCAACTTATTGATCATAGGGTTGTGATGGCATTGCTTGAGGACAATCAATCTTTGGGAAGGGAGGAATGTAATGTCCCCATTTTTGGATTCCCTTACACTGCAATTGGAGATGACCTTATGGCTATATGTCAGTCTAACCAAAGAGGTCATTTGAGGTTAACAATGATCTATGGAAGTATTGAGGATTTATATGATGCTTTCATAGGTCCTCTCATCATCTTTCATCATTAGGATCATTCCTGCGTAGTTGGATTTCGATTCCATTTCATTTCGACCGTTCTAGTAATTTGGGAGTATTATTGAACATGATTTAATGGATTACACCAAGGTTGTCATTTTAATAAATTATCTAAGAGGCGCCAAACAATGGGAATATTATTGAGCATAATTTAATGGATTACACTAAGGTTGTCAAATAAATCACTTTTGGAGTAAAAGGGGTAATCCATTATAAATTAAAAAGTCACTTGAGGGTAAAAAGGTAAAAGGGTTAGCAAAAAGGTGAAAGGGGAGATAAAAGAAAGATGAGTGTTCATTCTCTCATTATGTTGATGATTATTTCTAATATTGATTTGGAGAGCTCTTGGAGCCTTTGGTGTTTGGAGTAAACCCTTGTGTGGATTGGTTTTGGTGGTGAAATATTCCACCCTCATTGATTAGGTGTCGGTGGTGAAAGATTCCACCCTAGACATTTCGTGGGGAAGACCATTCAAGTTTTCCAATTGCTTTCATTATTGAGGAGGTTGATCCTTCTTTTGCAAAAGTCTGGGGTTTGTAGAAGACATATTTCTTTTTGTACAGGCTAAGTTATACTTGTTGAGGCCGATTTCTTCTGAGACTGAGTTTTCATGTGCAGGGCCAAATTATCTAGTATAGAGGTCGAGTTTGTTTGTGAGGGATGATTTTTTGGTTGATAGAGGTTGAATATTCTTGGAGGGATGATATTTCCTCTATTGGGGGCACACCACTATTCCATAGAGGCCGTATTTCTGTGTGGAGGGCCCTATTTTCAAAGAGAGGTCGTATTTTTCTTGGAGGAGTCGAGATTCCATCCATTAGGGCTAAGTTAATTTGCAGTAGGGTCGTACTCTTGTTGTTGCGAGGCCATAATACCTTTGGGAAGGCCGATTTATCATCTACAATAGTCCTTAGGCCATATTCTTCTTGAAGAGGAAGTTATGAACCTTCTTCCATTCTCATATCTGCTCTAGCAATTGTAAAAGGTCATATTAATACTAAATAAAATTCATATTTGTTATGTTTATTTGTTGTAGTATTTAGTTCTTGGCATTTGTAATCATATTATTCAAATGCATGCAACCAAATAATATTCTTGGGTTCCAAAAGTACTTGTATTATAACACACTAAAAAACATAACAACAATAGAGAATGGGTTATTATAGTGAGTTTGGGGTATATCATCAAAGTGTTTGACAGAAGTCCTAGACCAAAATTCACTAAGAAATTTACAATAGTAAGTAAGAGTTTATAACAACCATAAGGAGGGACATTACATGTCATTATTAGATTGCCCACTTTTTGGGCGCAACCAATCCATCAATGTGTGCATCTGATTTGTACTTAGTAGAGTGCATGGAGGGTTCCTCTAGCTCGATAATCCATATCAGGTCGACATTGACACAATGAGCCTAGTCTTGGGCCTTCCTACAGAAGGAGATGATCCAACTGAAGTGATAATGACCAAGGATGCAACACACGAGGACATGTACATAAAGTATGGTACACAAAGAGGGTCAATAGGAGCGATAATCACAGAGATAAATGATGCTAGAGTTTAATTTTCCTCGTAGCTACTTGCATGCAAAATGATACACAAGGATTGTAAGGATGAGTGCCCAATGGGGGTCATCATCTCCATAGAGTGATGCATCAATAGAGTCAATATGGCTTGAGCATGATTATTACTAAACAAATTCATACAATATTTCCTGGAAGCATAGGATTTTGACAGGGAGTTTCACTACAACTTGGTGTTACCCCTACTGGCCATGATAGTATGGAAGCTACCACCAGGCTGTAAGTATGAAGCACAAGTCTCACTAGCCTTCCTTGCACAAAAATTCCTAGAGCTACAATACACCAAGGATAGCAAGATCTAGGCTAAGAATAACACCTCTTTTTAGCTAAGGTTTACGAAACTGATCCAAGTGGTTGCACTAGCATTTTGGATACCACACAACATCATGGATAGGTATGAGGACTACCTCTTGTTTGAGTATACTTTAAATAATGTTTTTATCACCCCACGCGTAGATCCGAAGGTCGAAACTAGGATGCTCCCTTTTTGCATCACTAAGGAGGACATTCAATAAGTCATCGTAGAATGGAAAACTGAACTTCAACCCACACCATAAGGAGGTAGGAGAAGAAAAGGGTAGAGATATCCTGACAGAAAGGCAAGAAACCAGTCGGAGAGCAACAACATATTGACACAACCCAAGAGAAGGGAAAAGGGATAGCGGGTCAACAGACATGCGCAAATGCAACCAAGGAAGCCGACAAAGGGGAATGGATCAAGAAAAATTTGACACAGGCAACCCCAGTGAAGACTCCATCTACAAAGAAATAATGCACACTAGTTAAGCTAAGTCCAAGCCATGAGTCTAGCGAACAAGAGTGCACACCAAATCCATTTCAACAAACCGATATTGCACCCATCGTAGAGGCAATACCCTCACATTCTGTCATGCACAAGGTGTTTCCTGAGTAGAGTATAGAAAAGGATATTGAAACTAACACTTGAGTGCCATAGTTAGGACATAATTCTGCACCAGTCCTGGGACTCGTTAAGGTGCTCAAGACCAATTTGGTCATGCAACGAATATTGAATAGAGAGTCATCGTAAAAGTTGGATGAACTCTACTGTCAATTGGAGCTTGGTCCAACAACCGTGCCCACATCCCAAGAACAATGGATGACAAAACGCATGATTCGTGAAACATATACGCACAACATTACCTAGAGGAGAGTGTTGTGGGTCAACCCATTGGTCGTCCAACCATTGAGCCATCCCCTACCACAACAGCTCAGTTATTACCTTACACTTATATGGAATTGGTGTAGGTGCCTTCACATGACTTGCAAACCTATATGTTCAATATCATGAATGAACTAGAGGACCAACACCATGTACTAAGATATTACTATGTAGAATTGCAACACTGTTGGGTTGTTTCACGCTTGCACACATCCTTCCTAATGCTGGGGAGTTTAAACCCAGGGTTCGTCCAGAGTTAACCAACCAAAACCCCGAAGCATCAACATATCAATCTTTATCCAAGGCCAAAGAAGGTCTCACCCGAGACGCAAAGAGGATCACATAGACTGTCTCGTCTTATGACAGGGATGAAGGGATGAATACACAAAGATCCATTCAGGATGGAATTTATACACTCCATTAACAACAACTTACTATTATTAATATGTAAAATAATACACACACATATCCAAATAACTCACGAGTGACACACGATAGATCAAAACGATTGCAACTTTATTATTCCTTCCATTCCATTTGAACACAAACATACATTAATCAAACTATATCCGACAACAACAAAGTCTCATGTTCTCTTTAGCTAATTCCTAAGAGTTACAATATACTATGCCATGCGCATCCTTTTAGATCTCAGACATATGTTAAACTTAGAATTTTTAGAAGAATTATCACATTGCAATTCTACAATGGCTCAGAGCGAGCTCGACACACAATAACCGGTAACTCAATCAATCCTTTTTAAGTGAATGTATAACTCTATTTATGTTTTCGTTGCTTCCTTTTATATATTTCTCTGCTCGAGAGCTCTGTCTCTTTCTGCTCTGCTCCACTCGCTCTACTGACAAATTTCCTCACACGCTTTTGGAACCTTCCTACAATCCACATAGCCTTCTGGAATTGGGTAAATCTTAACTACCTCGCTAGCTCATCTTTTGTCAGCTCCACATTCCCTTACGTTGCTAGCAGTAATCATTCAAGAATATTTCTCGATGATTCCTTTCTCGATTCTGGCGTGCATTGTCTTGATTTCCAGCGTAGCTGACAAAGCTCGGGCTAATGCACACTTCTTGTCATTCTCTGTGCATTAGCTTAGTTGCACGTAAAAATGGGATGGGCACGCACAAAACTTGGAATGAGTGCACATGAATTCGTTTGTGTGTGCATGTGCAATATTAACCCAAAACTTTGGGTGCCAAAAAACATAAGAATCCATAAGAAATTATTGCACATGGGGACACTCAACATAAGCATAACCAAAATCTAGTTTCTCGTAAGGAGATCAAAGTTACACACAAGGAGATCAAATAACTCCATGAAGTAGAAGTGACTGCGCACACCTCATTGATCAAGGTAGTGGACAAAGTCTATGTGCAATTCCCCACCACAACCACATAAACTTTAGACTTCCCTGCGCCATGGAAACTCAACAAAGTTAAGGACAGAGTCTAGTACCTACAACAAAAAAAACTTAGAGCTTCAGGAAAAATTGAAGTGCACTCCCTAATAAGAGGAAGGGGGGTTGTAATAGCAAATTGTTGTCATGGAAAAGATGCTACAACAGGGATAAGCATGCATAGAAAATTTCTTGGGGGTTGTTGACTACAACTTCAAGGTCTAGATGCACCTCTAGAATGCCCCTGAAATTAGTACCATTAACAATTAGATCTGAGCAAATGAGGCACAGATCGAGCAAAAGAAATAGGCACTACCCTCCCTACCAACAATAGAATGACAGGAGGCCATGATAACAATTTCCATCCAACTTCGGGAAATTTCATCTACCCGCATTGAACAATAGAAGCTTTCAGGCATCATGCTTGACGATGTCGACAAGGCCCAATTGCACTACTAAAAAATTGCATATGCATAAGTGAAGGCAACCCCAATTGTACAATTGGGCAAGTAGATCAAAATTGCCTTGCAGATGATCACACCTGGTGATGTCAAGAATGTTTTCAAAAATATGCAGGGTCTAAAATAAATTTTTGATGAGGTTGATGGCCATTTCAAAGCATTCAACATTGGCCTCATGAAGATAGTGCCATCAATTGCCTTCGTCACACCATAAACATTATAAATGGCTTGAGGACAAGCCAAATAATAGTGTTGGGGGCTTGTTGGCACCCTAGGGTTTTGTAAACTACGTGTGTGCCATAAGTTAGTACTACACACGTTCCCAAGAGGATGCACTATATAGTGCCAAGTTTTATAGCCTATGCCAAGGAGCTACTGCGTGTGCCAACCCATTTTCTACTGTGCGAAAGGACTTGAATAGATCAAATGTAGGTTGAATCCTCGAAGATATTTAGTAATCATTATAACTTCTTTTGTAACAAGTTGAATGGTCATGGTCAAGGTTGATCATGATCTTGCAAGTTTGTTATGATGGCCACACTCCAATAGACATAAGGGGTATGCATGTGGATATGTAAGAGGGTTGGGTTTTGGTTAACAAAAGAGAGATTATTCTATGAGAATTGTAGATGAGTTAGAGCTCTAATGATGCATTGTAGAACTTCTTGTTATGTTCAGAGAATAATATGAGAGAGAAAGTAGATCTGAGCAATTGAATATGCTCTGTTTTCATGTTGAATGCACTCTACATAGGCTTCGACCCTCTCTACAGTAATTGTATATGAATGTTGTTAAGATTAATAAAGCAAGCATGAAGCATATTTTGTCTCTATCTCTTGTATATGTTGGTTTGAATGTATGTTTGTTTTGTAGTATTATGTGTGGTACTCTTATGGTGATACGAATAATGCATGGTTATATGATGAATGTTTCATGTATGTTCTATTCCTTCACACCTTGCATAAAACCTATGGTATCTATGATTCTCGTGGCGTCTCAGGTGAGACCTTCTTCAATCCATGAAGATTGAATCTGTCGATGCCTATAGGGTATTTTTTGGTCAAGAATTCCGAACCCAGGGTCTGAAACACCCCCAACAAGCCAACACCATGATTTTTCCTCGATTCAATTTTTTTTTTCCATAAGATAATGTATCCACATCTTTAAATCATGAACTACGACTTCCAACTCTAAGTCATGTGTGGCATAGTTCCTCTCATTCTCTTTCAACTTCCTTGACTCATAACATACCACATGCCCTTTTTGTGTAAGGACTCCACCAAGCCCTTCCTTGCATGCATCATTGTATACTACAAAATCCTCATTTGGATTAGCAATATTCAAGATCGATGCACTTGTTAACAATTCCTTCAAATGATGAAAACTTTCTTCACATTTGGATATCCATTTAAACTTTATCCCCTTCTTTTGCAAAGAAGTGATGGGATGTGCAATATTTGAAAATCCTCCAATAAATCTTCTATATTATCCAACTAATCCCATAAATGATCTGACCTCTGTAACATTCCTTGGTGTTGGCCATCCTCTAATGACTTCAATCTTCTCTGGATCCACTGTTATGCCTTCCTCTAAAATGATATGCCCCAAGTAGTGGACATGCTTTTGGTAAAATGGGTATTTGCTCAACTTGGAATATAGTTGATGCTCCCTTAACACATGTAGAACCATCCTTAAGTGTTGTTCATGATCTTCCCTTAACTTATAATAAATAATTATGTCATCTAACAAGACAATGACAAACTCATCCAAATAATTTCTGAAAATACCATTCATCAAACACATAAAGACAATTGGTGCATTTGTCAATCCAAATGGCAGCACTACAAACTCATAATGCCCATATTAGGGTACCTGGTGGTACCCTAATCTCATATCTATCTTAGAAAATGCCTTTGCTCATTTTATTTAATCAAAGAGATAATCAATTCTAGGAAGAGGGTACTTGTTCTTCACTATGGCTTTGTTTAGCTACCTAAAATCAATGCATGGCCTCAAGGTCCCATCCTTCTATTTCACAAAATGTATTGGTTCTCCCTGAGGCGAGACACTTGAGCATATGTACCCTTTCTACAACAACTCTTTCAACTACATTTTCAATTCCTTCAACTTTGTTGTGCTCATCGTGTAAGGAGTTTTGAATACTGGGGCAATTCTAGGCATTAGATCAATAGAAAATTCTACGTCTATTTTGGGTGGAAAACCCGAAATCTCCTTGAATACATCCTCAAATTCTTGTACCACTATAAAATATTCAATATTTGGGCTCTTATTCTTAGTTGGCTCTTCCACATGGGTTGCAAATAATTGACAACCCTTCTTGAAACATCTCTTCAACTATAAGGATGAAATTTCCCTTATAGAAATGGGTCTTCTATGGAAATCTAGGACAACATGATGCTTGCCTAACCAATCCATTCTAATTAGGATATCATATGATCCCAATGGAATGATATTCAAATCAAAAATTGTATTCACTTCATTCAAATCTATTGGACAACCCCTGACAATCGCATTGATCCTTCTTTTAGTTTTAGTGGCTATCTTAACAAACCATGATCTTTCAAGCTTGCTCTTTTGCAAATGGAATTTATCCACTAACTTAAGACCAATGTAGCTATGAATTTCTCCTAAATCAATTAAAATAACAACAAGCTTATTGGTAATCTTACCTTCCACCTCAATCATGTGGGATCGATATTATGCATGTCGATCTTCCAAGGCTACATATATCCTTGGAATATTTTGCCCATGTATTCAACTGTAGTGACTCCCTATAGGTTGTGTACAATCCTCATTTTTTCTTCTTTATGAGGGAAATCTCTATACAAGAGCTCTCCTTTACATCCCTAACATTTGATCAGTGGTCTTGGTCTTTTCCTTGAAGATTTTGTCATCTTTGACTCACTATGCGCTGCCTAGATTTGTTGATATACATTCGGACTACTACTGAAAGAAGGGGGTTTGAAGCCTTTCATTCCTTGTTTCACTTTTTCCTTCTTCTTGTCCTTTCGAGACCTCTATAATCTTGCTCTACATTTACTCTAGTCATCTTGTTATAACCCAAAAATGCACCACAATTTTGCAGGGTAACCGGTGCATCCAGGATATCCATGGTTGATGGCTTCTCTGGGTATAATCAGATATCAATCATGCCCGAGGATAGATAGAAGACGACCTTCACCACCCCCTAGGGGACATTCATGTATGCAAATATGTCGTTTGGACTTGTTATAACCCAAAAATGCACCACACAGGTTTACCTGGCATCAGGCCAACTCATGCCTCTTCCTAGCCAAAGCCATGTTGAACAAATCCTCAAAAAACCACTTAAATCAAGGGACCCGCACCCTAACCTTTCACTGGGTGCGGGTGACCGCATTCTGACCTTCTACTGCACGCGGGTATCTGCGGGCTAACCCACTACAGCCCGCGGGTACCTAACAAAGAAAGAAATCAGGAAAGTTTCCGCCGGGACACGAGGCTTTTTGTCAGTTAACTGGACCTCTTCGCCATGCATGGCCGAGAGTTCGCCTAAAACCCTAGCTCCTTATAGCCTATAAAAGGAGGGGTAGGGGTACTATTCAAGGGGGAAAAAATCATAGCAAAGAAACTCTGCCAAATTGCCAAGTCGATTATTGTCCCAACCCTGTAGCTTTGCCTCAAGCTTCAGGAGAAATTCATGCTGCAGCAGTTGGAGGACAAAAGAAGAGGAGGAGCCCAGGATCAAGATCGAGGAACGGTGGCCGGTCTCAGAACTCATTGTAAGTGATTCATTTTTGAGACTAATGAAAAAGATGATTTTCCCGTCCCAAGTACATGAATCTCATCTATGTTATTTGATTTATGTTTTATTTCTAACCCTCTAGTAGATCAGTAGCATGCATGTGTAGTCTCGCCTTGATTGCAGGAAGCTTTGTGGAAGGAG
>SNQJ01S0067082.1:26401-39047 GCA_010110895.2 Picea sitchensis | reverse complement strand
TAGGGTAGAATACCCCACAACACATATAAGTACTTAGCCTTCTGTATGGCCTCTTCTAGAGTCTTGGGTTCATCAAATTGGATTTTCTCCTTATAAAATAATGGCAATCCACTAAAAAATATCTATGTTTTCACCTTCTCAAATTTGATAAAACCCACATATCTCAATAGCTCCAAGAACTTCCTCTCCTATTCATGCACCATCATATTTCCTAGCTTGAGTTAAAATAAATCTTGCCTCTTTTTGTTATAGTAATGTTATGAAAGATATTGTTGTTGGAAATATTTCTTGAACTGATTCCAAGTGATCTTCTTTTCATTGATTTATTTGACCTGTTTACACTAGTCCCACCACATAGAAGCCTTCCCTTGCAAATGGTATATGGAAATCCTGGCTTCCAAGTTGGAGGAATAATTATGTAACTGGAAATACCTTCTAATTCCAATCAAACATGCTTTAATGTCTTCTCCCTTATTACTTTCTCCCTCAAAATTTGGTGGCTTGAGGTTCTTGAGATCTCCTTGCAAATTATCCAATTCATTGTTTCTCCTTTGATGCCTAACAAAGGATACTTTTGAGTTGATCTACGATTGCTCAAATGATTATGACTTCCTAGTTGAATGAGTCGGTGAGTAATGTGGTTTGTGAGTCCTACTAACACTCCTTGAATGCCCAAATTATTTGTAGTTCTCTCTTCTTGCATGAGGTTTGCCTTCTTCCTCATGTTCTGAACCTGATCTAACTCTAACTTGTTTTTTCAGTTGGTTCAAACTTTGTAGTAGTCGAGTGTTTATATTGTTTGTCTCCTCCCGATCTATGATTGTTCTCTCATTATTATATTTGTATCTTTTTACTTCCATTATTAGTCTCTTCATGGTCTCCATCATCTATATTGGCTTTACTATGCTTCTATGCCTGTTAGATTATGTCTCATAATTTCCCAAACTAGTACTCAAGCCCCTTACTTCTTCCTCATGGATTTGAGTTCCCTAGGCATATTCCATGCTTATTTTCCTCATAATCCTACAAAACGTGCAACCAAAAAATCACTATTAATAGATAGGAATAATTTTGCAATTCTGAAAATTATGCATATTTTCTTCCCCTTAAAGGCCACCAATTGCCTTCTTCCGATTTTCTAAGAATTTATGTTGTGAAAATCCAAATTTTGGGCACATGGATGGACTCTACTCTTCAATATCTTTCCAATGATTGCTCTCTTTCTCAATTCCGAGCTTTGAGAAAAAAGTTACAGTCTTCTAAATTTTGTCAATTTTGTCACATTTGTGCACCTCTCCCTAGTGTAATTAAGCTTAGACACCAACTTTTGTTGACTATAGAAGAAAATATTTTAGGAACCAAG
Organism: Picea sitchensis; assembly: GCA_010110895.2. Taxonomy (NCBI): domain Eukaryota; kingdom Viridiplantae; phylum Streptophyta; class Pinopsida; order Pinales; family Pinaceae; genus Picea; species Picea sitchensis. The sequence continues at coordinate 37,684 of SNQJ01S0067082.1, read as the reverse complement.
GAAAATTTTGTATCTAGCACTAATAACACTAGTTATGGTGAGCACACAACTACTTTCAAATTGTCAATCTAGTGCTCCCATCAAATTCTACATTAATCTGGAATTGGCAACTTTGTCTTTTTTTACTTTTTTTCCAAACTTGGAATTTTTAGCTGAAAATGTTGTCTCCCAAACTAAGCAGTTCTAGAAAAAATTCACTAATGAAAAGTTATCTATCTTGATGAGGAGGTAAAATTCCAAGTAAATAATTTTTTCTAGATTTGTGATATGGGGTCCCTTTTCCTCTAAAAATCTAAAAAATCCCCCAAAAGTGGTTAAGAACAATGGATTTTTCCCTTTTTTGGCACCTCCACTCCAAAATATTTGGAATTTGTCCAATTCCTTCACTGGTCATTTTCATGTCTACCTTCCATATTTACTATAAAAAAATCATCAATGAGAAGGTCTTTGTGAGAAAGTACCACCTTGTTCTTCAAAAAACCCTAATGGGAAATTTATGGAAAATCGATGCATAATTGACTAGTGGGCCTCATTAGCATTTTTGTATGCCTTGACACTACAGACTTAGCCCCAAAATTTCACTTGATTTGGAGTTAGTTTTCTCCTGATATGGCCAAAACAATTTTTTGTCTCCATATTTAGTTTTTTCAAACATAGGACATCCTTTGCTAATGTGGCACCTTGGGTCCACCTGACACCCTGAGGCAAAGCCATGTCACCCCTCTCGGACACCTTGGCCTTGCCTTGCCATATCTTTGTCACGTCTCTCTCTCTTCTTGCTTCTTTCTTTTTTTCCCTTTTCATCTTTATTTTATTTACAGGGTCCCACCTACACCCATTTGGCCACCTAGAACCCTACAATTGGTTGTGGTGATGGGTATGTCCCATCCCACACCTTTTTCTCCAACATGCATATTGATCATTATTTATCTAATATTCATTACGAGACTCCGAGTTGTACTTGGTTTAACCCGTTGACGAGGCACACATGTTCACGATCATTGATCATAGATCGAAGTCTCACAATGATTACGTGACTTTGAGTAGCCCACTCATTAATTTGGCACCAAGGTCCCATAATTGCTTACCACCCTTGTGACTCATGGTGACATTCTACTAGTTATGGGACTTCATGAAGGAATATTTCCAAAACTGCTTCACCAAATTCCCATAAACCGCTTTTCTACACTAGCCTCTACATCATCCCTCGGGCCCACCACTATGCACCTTAGCTCCTAGTTTATCCTTCATGGACCCTGCCACATGTGCACTCAACCCATATCATATTCCACCATGGCATTCTACGTCACCTGACACGTGGCCTCTATGTCATCATGTATGGAATTTCCCCAATTTTTCAATTTTTTTTAAAAAATCCCAATTTTGTCAATAATGCTTATTTTTACAAAAACAAATTCCATCTTCCATGAAATTTGCGACTCGGGTCTAAAATTCGACCACTCCTATGCCAAATTCGACCCTGCAAATGTCCAATTGTCGCTATCACTTGACCCTACAACAACTTCTGGGTGAAATTCAACTTGAATTGCTTAGAAATTTGGGGATTTTTGTTAATTTCCCCAAATTTCCTCATGGTCAACTCAATGACTTGCAAATTCATTGAATTTTCAGGCCTTTGTATGTCTAGGACAAGATTAATTTGGGGTTTTCACCAATTTTTTTTTCCCAATTATCGAGTTTCAAATAATTTTACCCAATTTTTTCCTTGAGGAATTTTTTTTAAACAATTACAAGCATACTGAAATTTTCACCTGTGCATTAATGCACATTGTGCCTTTGGCCCATACAAACTCGGTCTTGTAGCCATGCTATGACACCAATCTTTCACATACCTAACCACCCCTGTGGGGCACTGGAAAATTTCTCAATTTTCCCACTGAATTCATCTTTAATAACCAACTCTAATACCATTTAATTATTTTGCCTTGTCATATGTCACTATTAATCATGCAAGATGACATGCATAATCATGCAATGCATACCGAACACTCATAAATATAAATACATCATGTTCATTAAGCATAGAAACAATTAACACACAAATACACTTCATAAATAACATATAAAACTCATGTAAGAGAACAATTATCTGTTAAAGAAAGATTACAAAATTGCTCGCTGATGTGGTACATTCCTCCCAGTTATAGTAATTGTTGCACCAAATCTTTCTATAACAGGCCACACCCGACCTAGGGCTATGAATCCACAAATGTAAACAACAACTCTCTCTCATCCCAATTTCCCACTGATTACACATCCTGTGAACTCACACAACCATCCCAAATCACCAACTCTCTTTCCTCCTTCAGTCTGCACAATCCAAGAGCTCTACAATGCAATCCCTTGGGCCATCACACGTATTTCTAGGATCCAACACGATCTGACCAAGAAAATATCAATGCTAGGATCTATAAGGATTCTCAATGGCACCTTTTAAAATAGAATTACATGCATGCAATATCAACCTTCAGTTACAAATTTATCTCCTCCCCCTTGTAGTTTGAATCATATTAGCATCATGGTAGAATGATGGTTGAATTCCCCCTCAGCTTCCCGAAAACAAGGATTATGTATGCATGTTTTGAACTAGCCACTTGGCACTAAAAAAACTCCACCTAACTACTTTAGTACATCTTCCAAGGTTGATTTTTCCCTTTTACATAAGCTAAGGTAAGGTACTTTAGGTTACTGTTGGGATGTTAATTTGATACCTTTTACACCATCAATTGGTCCCCTTCTTGACCTTTTTACCATACTCGTGCACCCATTTACTATGCCTGATACCACGTTTACCTATACTTTTGATGTTAATGTGCCTAACAAGCTTAATATTGTTAATTGCCATAATTTCCTTCGTTTTTAGTGATTTAGAGAGGATTTGGATTAATCTTGTTGATGAAGGTTTTGAGAGTTTTGTTCCCGTACCTCCAGTTGTTCCAATACCCATGTTTGTAGTCTTTCATATATGCACGCACCCAGGTAGAATATGGTCACATGGGTTTTAAAGATATAAACCCCATCATGGTTTATGTGCATTGGTTCATGCCCAGGTTGCACATAGAGGTCTCCAACTCATGATTTACAATTCAAACAACTTGTGCCAAGAAGAATCGAGTAATGTACTTTGGGCACAATTTTCGGAGAAACTAAGAAGAATCTGGAAAATACGTGACATGGGTTTTGTCCAGAACAACCCCATTTAAGTGTCTTGGGTGAGCAGTTCCTCCAAAAGTTCGTGGATTGGTATATACACATGGTTCCTTGGAAGGGTCATTTCTTTTTGCAGTCGTTGGCAAACTGTGTTCCAAACAAAGCAACCAACCAACAAAGGAACCTAAGCCCATTATTAGATAGTTTTGTGGTAAATGAATCAAATGTAATCAGATATTGAGTTGTTTTGGAACCAAGATCTACCAAAAACACACAAAGGAAATATTTTGTAAATATGTCTATGATTGACAGACTAGATTAGGAGGAATTGGTTCCAATTCGCCCCCTTCCTCTTTGTATAAAATGTATGAGGAGAGTGGAGACGCGGGGGATTCGATATTGAACGTTGTCCTTCTATAATAGCCAAAGTCTATTTTTCTCTTCATTAATATAAGTGATAAGTTGATATTTGGGATTGACACGCTTCAGAGTGGGTGAAATATTGGGATTGGCACCCTTGGAGAAGCCTTGATACAAATGGCCCATATTTCATAGATTTCCTCTCTTTCTTGCATTTACTTTGGTTGTTTGGTAGAAGCGAGATCGCTTACTGAAGGGAAGGGATACACATTGAAATTCTTCGTGGTTGCATGAACGCTTTGCTAATTCATTGTGAAAGATTGCAACCCATAATGAAGGGGCTTTGTGTTGACACCCCAGTTAGCACTACATCTCCTAGATTTAATATTGTTGCCATCATTTCTTTGTTAGAATAGATTAGAGTAGGATCTAGTCCTGTATATACTTTGCCTGCATCTCACGAGCTTACGAGCCCCCGGGTTGATGATTTGATGTCCATAATTTATACATATAAATTTCCCTACAATTACATTAAAATATATTATTTCCAAGCTTTGGCCTCCCTTAAACCCCTCTCGTGGAGCCATAGCCCCCCATCGTTTTAGCCCCCCTCGTCTCACAACCAACGATGTATTTTTATTAATAACTTTAATATACATCATTTATATTACTTGGCCCTTGACCATACTATTCAACTCACAACCTAATTCACGTATATACATTCGATTACATTCTGGAGATGAAAATTGGGGTGTCACAGTTAAATTGCAACCAGGGGTAATATCTGGTCTAATGTATGGGTTTAAGGTCAAATGTTACTTAAAGGTAGATGAGTCTGTTGTTGTAGCCTCAACAATTTTGGTACAAGGTACTAACCTTCTTGTAGATAATATATAGGTTGAAACCACATTTTGGTCTTGGAGTATAACCTAAAACTACATATGATTGGCTAAGAGCTTGTCTTCATTGGACATAAGGAAACATGTTGATGACTCAATACCTAAAGACATCTGGTAGAAGTGGAAGTCTACCCTCTTAGGGGCCACAAGCGAGTTATTTCATGTGACCAAGTTTTGACTGCACAAGATGATGTAGTTGCACGCCAAAGACTTGAGATTGTATCAACAAAGATTATGTCGGTGACTCCGAGTATTGTAGGTTTTTTCCTTCTTTGAATAATAATTATTATTATTATTATTTATAAATGTTAAAAAAATAAATACTAAATATTTATTTTAAATTTTAAAGAGTGTTCTATTATAGACAATTGTAATGCATAAAAGATAGTTGCACTATGTTTGAAATGGGTGACAAATATATATATTTCAGCATCAACCATGTTGGATTTTTTTTCACTTGTCTTTAATGTATTGTAATGCATGTCTGGGTGATCATGAGATATATGACAACTAGGTTTTTTTTTAAATTGAAACCCATAAATATTTGTTTTGTATGTAATGCATAGCATGGTGATTGCATGTTTGGCATTATAGCAAGATATGTTGGGTAGGTTTGTTTTATAATGAAAAATGATAAAAACAAATTTTAAATGTGATGCACATCATGTCAATATTATACCGAAACATATGTCAATGTTGTTTCATGCTCATTGTTATGTCAAACTATATTTTGTTTTAGTTTCACCTCTATTTTAATTCCTTTTTTCATGTTGGTTTTAATAGTTATACTACAACATTTGTACTAGTAAACTTATAAAATGGAATTCACAACTCATACAAAAATAACTACTTTAAAAGGTTTTATTTTTGCTCATAAGGATGAGGCCATGTTACCTCCAAAACAAGCACAACTCATACATTAGCCTCTTACTTTGAAACATAAGCCACACAACCCTTACCATTTTCCAAAGCAGTCCTCTTACTTTGAAACATAAACCACACAACCCTTAGTTGCCACTATTGTTTTCAATATCCATCATCTCCACCATAATGTTCATCACCATTATTGCATTCACAAATAACATATTATATCCATCTCATCAAAATAATTGCACTTTTAGACTCTATTTTCATCTTAGTAATTTCTATGCAAAAAAAAGTTTGAATCTCATAAAATACATTTTCCCATTCTTTATTTATTTTCTATATTATATTTAAAATAAGATTTTATATTAAATTTTTTAAAAAAATAAAAAAATATATATATCATATAAAAAAATGTTAAAATTTATGTATAATAAATAAGTAAAAATATAATAATAATAATAAAATTATAAAAATATAAATAAAAAGTTATTAAAAAATCAACATGTAAAGATGGATAATATTTGTAACGAAATTTGTGTAAAGTTTACCTAAAATTAATAGGAAAAAACGTACTCAATATTTATAAAAATGTACCAAAATATTGTATAAAAATAAATTTGATATTATTAATATTATATATTAGAAAAGAGTGGAAGTGTGTGAACAAAGGTAATTGATTTATTAGAATTGGTTTCCCTCCAACATAAAAAGAACACTTAACATATATATGATAAATAAGAATTGGTTTTTCAAAATTATTTTGGATTTGGAATTTTAATTTTAAAAGGAGTACTTTAGTTTGGATTTGGAATTTTAATTTTAAAAGGAGTACCTTAGTTTTAATTGTTTTGGAGCTATGAGGTTTTATAAAATTTTATGTTCACATTAATAATATTTTTTTATTTTTTTTTGTTATTTTTAGTTGTGGGCATTATTTACTAAGTTTTATACTTTGTGTTAATAGAGATTATTGACTTAATATATTTTTGCAAGGGAGTTTTGGGTTCATAGCTCGGGTGGTTAGGTAGCATGCTTGTTATCCTCCTTACCTAGGTTCAATTTCCTCAAAGTGGACATGTTGGCTCGTTGTGATAAGGCTAGAAGGGTAGATGACTCTTGGGATAGAGGTCCACTCAGGTGGGCTATGCGACTCCTCAACCCTTGCTAAGTCATAAGTTATTGGTATATCTAGCTTGTAGGTTGTTGGATATACTCTTGGGTCGTTGTCATTTAGCACTAGGACATTTGGGGAAATAATGTTGAGCAATTGCTAAATCACACAATGCATAATTAAGTCTTCTCACCTTTGAGTGCAATGCCAATGAAGTGAAAATATGTTCAACATTATTAGATTACTACACCTACCTCATATCCTCCATCTTCATCATGTTGATGGTGGCATTGTTGATAGTAGAACCTCCCATTAATATGCCCATATCCATGTTAGATATTTTTTTTCACATTGTGCGAAGAATATTCAAATCTATAATGCATTTAAAGTCCTGTGTTTAATTTTCACATCTCTTAATTAAAGAGAAGCAATAATGTTATACACAACCTGAGTGGGCCTAATGGTTAAGAACATGTGTTTCCTCCTTAGAGGTCATAGATTCAATCCAAAGGGGAGTAGGGTATGTATACCTTTATAGACTTTAGCAATCAAATCGTTGAGCGGAGGGGGTCCCTTGTCCCACAAACAAGGGGGTCTTATACACCAATTTGGTGTCTAGCTTGGCATGACCTTAAAAATAGATTATTATTATTATTTTATTAAAGAGAAGCATAAATTTATATGTCATTTGGCATAAGGGAAAATAAATTGAATAGTAATTTATTACTAATTAGCATATTTTGTGATGCACATTCTTTATCACAATAGTTATTAGGAGAAAATGTAAAAGATGTTGTTTAATGCATATGATATGGAGTTAGAGTTGTGACTTCAATATTAGCAATCCAATCTATATAATTATATATGTGCAAATGATTGCAGCTAATCCATTTTTAGAAACATAATAATAATGAAATTTGTTTCTTTTTTTCAAAGACATGAATAGCTAAACGATTTTTTTTGCAACAAATTGTAGCATGTAATGCAATTGATATGTTTTGAATTTCAGCTTCATCCTTATTTCAAACCTCAGTTGGATTTATAGTGACTACCCAAGGAGAGGAAGAATCAACCTCTAGTTAGGAGAATGATTAATATGGGATTTCAAAAAAATCTCTAATGTTTTATGGCATAAATTTAGCCATTAATCAATTAGGTGTAGTTTGAGTGGTTGTAAGGAAAAGTTGTTACCTTATTCAAATTCAAGTCCCACTTTCTCACATGTTTTCTCTTAGTGTGTTGATTGTTGATAAGCTATAGACAATCTATTCATGAGTTGTTGATTTGGCTTTGTACCCTGAAGAATTTAGGATTTACCTTAGATACCATCCTTGAAATGAGGGGAATTATTCGAGAAGTTTTCTCAAATATATGTTACTTGGGGAGAAATTATAAATAAATAAATAAAAATAAACCATTTGATAAACTAATATAACATTGTTTATTAGGAAAAACAATTGAACTTGCCCGAATGAATTTTTCACTCTGCAACTTCTTACTATTATGATCTCCCATTCGAGCAATGGAGTCCCCCACTAATGGAGGATCCGCCTCCTGTTACCGAAACATAGTGGTTGGTAGTAGCCGACAAACCTAGATTCCTGCTCATACCCTTGACTCCACAAGATTTTCCAGTCGAATGGACACATAATAGACAAAAGGGAATAATGAAAACCTGCCAAGTTCAGATCCCATCCCAGAAAAAGACTCGTAGACCCAGAAAGGTGACAATAAAAGCCAATCATCCTGCATCCTGCAGGCAGAGGATATTTCGTAGTACAAAATCCTATCGCCCCTTCTAGGGGAAGATATCAATACATGCGGGACCATGCCCTCATTTGAAAATTCATGGGCCTTTGGCCTTCTGAGAAGGCCCTCACATGGTGGATCAACCCGATGGAAGCCCAAAGGAGAGGTCACTCTCAAACTGGGATCCAAAGGATTCTTTACGACCATATTCAACCTGGTGGAAGACCGGGAAATGGTATTCCAAGGAGGACCATACTTCTTCAACTCCGTTGGCCTCTACATGAGGATATGGAAAGAGAACTTTATCCCGGAAAAGGAGGAATTTACCACAACCCCGATTTGGATCAGACTATACTCGCTCATGCATGGGTATTGGCGCTCAAAAATCCTAGAAGGAATAGGGAACACTATTGGTTCCTTTGTCAAAATTGTCGAAGCCACCCTCCAAGGGCGCTACACCTTTTTTCTCAGATCTGTGTCTACCTCAATGTCTCTAAGGCTCTACCTGCATCAATATGCCTAAGATATAGAGACATAAACTGGCTTTAGACCCTGGATTATGAACACATTCCCTTTCGCTGCCGAAAATTCCATGCTCATGGGCACCTTTTCTAAGAATGCCCCCTGAACAAGCAAGTTGAGCCCACACCCCACCCGAAGAAAGATGAGGCAGGATTCAAAAAAGTTTGGACTAAACATAAAGCCCCAAAAAAATCCCCACCCAACCCAACCCAAAAGGCCCCCGCATCTGCAATAGTTTTGATTCCCTCACCCACCTTCCTGAGAAAAAAGCCCCAAATCCAGCCCCCTCGGTCAAAACCCAACAAATTTCCAAATCCGTGATGAAACAGACCCCTTCGAATCAAAGTGCCTCTACCCCTCCCATTCCAGACCCCCAACCCCAAAACCAATATGAACCAATGATCCCCTCTGAGTCCCCAAAGGTGGAGCAAGATGGTCTATAAGACATGGATCTGGAGGAGCTAGTTATGCAAGGTATAACAACAACATGCGAACGAAAAGAGGAACACTCAATACCAGATCAAGAAATAGGATTATTGCAAAGTTCTTTGATCAAATTGAGGAACAAAGAGAAGAGAGCAACGACACAAAAAGGTAAGAACATTGGATCTGCTTCTCCAGGAATTAAAAACAACTCTAGCAAAGACATTATCAAGGCACCCAAAGATGACAAAAGAAGAGGAAGACCCTCCAACAAGCAACTCTTACAAGAATTGGGAGAACTCCTCCTAAACTATGGAAGGATAAAGAGCATGGTGGAAAAATTATCCTCCCAAACTCAACCTCCTCAACGAAATACATCTCTTAGAATGTCAGAGGTCTTAACAACCCTAGCAAGAAAAATTTCTTAAAGACCCCGTTATCTGGAGAAAAACCCTCAATCATGTTGTTACAAGAAACTAAATACTTTTCCACAGCCATGGAAAAAATGATAGTTAAATGTTGGAGAAATTGAAATGTTATAGCTATCAATGCTAAAGGAGCTTTAGGCAGCCTAGCCATCCTTTGGAAAACCAACAAAATCACCCTCTCCTCCTTATCCACCTGCCACTCCATAAATTCCAAATTCCAACCCATAGGCTCCGACTTCACAAGATATCTCACCAATGTTTACGGCCCCCAACCTTTGCAGGAGAAACTATCCTTCTTGCAGTCCTTGTCTCACTAAGCGCCCCTCATAGACAACCAACCTTGGATCATAGGTGGATACTTCAACCTCATAACCTCTCTCTCAGAGAAAAGTATAGGTTTAAACCACCTGGAACAAGACTTTGAAAAATTCAAAGAAAGCATGGGTGACTTGAGCTTGGTTGATTGAGAAAATTCAAATGGTACCTTCACTTGGAGCAATCATAGAATTGGCCACCACCACATAGCCTCTCGCTTAGAGCGCTTCCTTCTTTCAGAATCCCTTCTCCAAAGAAACTTCACCTTAGAATCCACCATTCTTCCCTATCATGGCTCTTACCACTGGCCTATCTCCCTCTTAGCTGATTTCCCAACTAGCCCCAAGAACCATCCCTTCCACTTTGAATCCTTCTAGCTTTCGGATTCCTCTTTTCGCTCCAACTTTCCCTCCTAGTGGAAGGAAGCGACAATAAACTCGATCTCCCTGATGTATAGACTCCAACAAAAATTGAAGAACCTAAAACAAAGAATCAAGGAATGGAACAATTCAATATTCAACAATATAATCCAAGCCAAGCACCAACTTCAAGCAAAAATGAAACAAAACCAACAACAAGTGATAGCCTTTGGGCGCTCTATAGAGCTAGTTGAGGAAGAAATATTTCTCATGGCCCAGATAGAAACCAAAGAAAAACAAGAGGAAATTTTATGGGGACAGAAATCAAGAATCCAGTGGCTGCAAGAAGGAGAGAGAAACACCAATTTTTTCCACAACTCGACGACTCAAAGGAGACACCATAAAAAAATTGTCTCCCTAAAAGACCAACAAGGTAACAAAGTCATCAATCACCAAGACATCCAATCCAAGCTCCTTCATTATTACAAAAGTTTCATGAAAGAACCACAACGAAACAGAAAAACCACCATTAATAGGAATGATCAGAAAATTCCTGAATTGGTAAATGCAAACCACAATGAAGCCTTGATGAGGCCAATTACAATGGAAGAGGCAGAGAAAGCTCTTTGGAAAATGTCGAAAGGGAAGTCTCCAAGACCGGACGGATTCACTGTGGACTTCTACCAAGCCTGATGGCCTGTAATCAAAATCGAAGTTTGGGAAGCAATGGAAGACTCCATAATATTAAAAAAAGTCCTCCCAGTGTTCAACACCACCTTCCTTGCCCTCATACCCAAAGAGGAGAAGGTTGAAACCCGCCATAAATTCTTCCCTATTTCCCTTTGCAATGTCATCTATAAACTCATTTCCAAAATCATTGTGAATAGATTCAAACCCCTTCTCCCCTCCCTCATCTCCCTAGAGCAGTCAAGATATGCAGAAGGAAGACAAATCCTAGACAACATCATCCTCATGCATGACCTCATCCACTCTCTCCACTCCTCCAAGAAGCCCAAAATTCTCATGAAATTATACCTCTCCAAATCCTTCGACAGCCTGAACTGGACCTACATCTTCCA
>SNQJ01S0067082.1:0-17342 GCA_010110895.2 Picea sitchensis | reverse complement strand
CTATTCTTTGTGGGAAAATTTTTATTGCTTGTTTTTTTTTGTTTTTTTTTAAGAGGTGTATTAAGGGAGGCTCATATACTCCTTAAGAGTAAGGGATGGTGTAAGGAAGTGTAAATATGCCAAGTAAAAGTGTGCTTAAGACTCTTTATAATATGAAGGCAAAATATCATTCAGGTATATTTGTATGTATATAGGAAAAATAAACAAATTATGGTGGCGACCGATTATGAACAAGGTTTAAGATATTTCGAAGAGATTAATCCAAAAAAAAAATTGACAAGGTATGGGAGATAATCCACAAAATAATGACAGGTCGTTGTGATGACAGTTATAAATAGTGCTGGTGAAAATTATTTGATGAAAGGCATACCCCAAAGGAATGGCTAGCGTTTGAACAACAATGACAAAAAGGAACGACAAGTTATGAGAAGGAACATCAGTTGTGAGAAGGAACAACAGTCACGAGAAGGGACAACAATTGTTCCTTTCAATTGAGAAGTAATCGCGCAAAGTAATAACAGTTGTTCCTTTTAAATGAACAACAATCGTGCGAAGGAACAACAATCTCGAGAAGGAACAACAGTCACGAGAAGGGACAACAATTGTGCGAAGGAACAATAGTTGTTCCTTTTAAATGAACAACAATCGCACGAAGGAACAACAATTGTTCCTTTCAAATGAACAACAATCATTAATTTTTAACCATCTCAATGGATGATTTTGGAAACTTCCCCATGGAAACATTTGTTCTCTTGTTGAATCTAAGGTTGATTAGTCATCAACTAAATTCATTCAATTATTATGGGTCAGTTTATTTCATAATCAAGTATGGGATGGTCTGTTGATGTCATGAGTTCATTATGGTAACCCTATTACTACTGCAGAGTATGACATATTCATTTTTCTGTGAAAGACTGGGTCCGCGTGATAGGATAAAGCAAGAGTGCGAAACATAAAAGAATGCTAATTGTGTTGATTACAATTATCCTCCCTATCTCAAAAAAATGAAAGGAAAAAGAAAAAATAATACTAAATGAAAAATATATACAGTATGTATAGTGTCAACAAAATTCATCATTTATGGAGTTGGGGTGGCTGGGTTACCTTCCCAGCCAACCAAAATTTGAATGATAGGATCTTTACTTACTTCCTGGTAGAAAGATTCTTTTGAAAGCGAATGATGGTAAAGTCGTAGTCGGTGCCCATTAACTAGAAATGGAGATCCATAGCCATTGATGGTGCTTAAAGTGATTGTGCCATTATCACGGACTTCCTCAATTTCATATGGTCCCAACCACCATGTCTGTAACTTTCTTGGAAAATCGTGAAATCTGGAGTCGTAGAGAAGCGCCCAATCACCCTTATTGAATGATTTCTTCTTGATATGCTTGTCATGCCAGGATTCTCTTTGTTGTTGAATAACAGTTGTGCACTCCACAATAGATAGGCGTGCTTCATCCAATTCGTTGATTTGCTGAAGGCGTTGTTTATGTGCCTCTGTTAGATCCAGTCCAATTTCCTGGGCCATCCTTAGGGTTTTAATCTCAAACTCGATTGGGCATATGGGTTCTTTTCCATAGACTAGGTGATAGGGAGAGTAGCCAGTGGTGTTACGCCATGTTGTTCGATAAGACTATAAGGCATTTGGAAGCTCAGTAGCCCAATTTTTTCAGTTAGTTGAGACAGTCTTTGTCAAGATTGCCTCCAGGACCTTATTTCTGCTTTCTACTTGCCCGTTTGCCTGTGGGTGATATGGAGAAGTAACTTTGTGCTTAATATGATAATTTTCGAGGGTGGTGATGATTCTATGAGCTGTAAATTGTGACCCCCCATCAGTGATTACTTCCCTGGGTAATCCATAGCATACAAATAATTTGAACAAAAATTTGATGACTACCTCTTCTATTGCATTTGATAGGGCTTCTGCCTCTACCCATTTAGTCATGTAGTCCGTAGCTACTAGAATATAGGCTTTCTAATTTGACTTTGGATTGAAGGGGTTGACCAAATCTAGTTCCCATATTTCAAATGGTTATGTGACTATTTGTGCTTACAAGGGCATTTCATCCGCCTGACCTGGTTTTCCCATCCGTTGACAGCAGTCGCGGGTCTAGACATATTTATTTGCATCTCTAAATATTGAGGGCCAATAGTAAACTATCTGTAAAATTTTGTGTCCAGTCCTGCGGTCTGCAAAATTCCCACCACAGGTTTCATCATGTACTGCCTTTAGTATGTCGTAGATTTCGTCATATCATACGCATCTTTGGATCTAGAGATCAGCTCCTATGTGGAAGAGATATCTGTTGATCCAAGTGAATCGTGCACTACACTGGACGATCAATTTTCTTTCCCTTGATGATAGATGTGCCAACAATCTTCCCACTGCCAGATAATTTTCCACATCAACGTACCAAGGTGGCTTTGTGGTAACGATAAACAGATGCTCATCTGGAAATTGATCTTCAATTGTTAAGGAGTCGTTTGTTTTGGGTATGCAGTATAGGAAGTATGTGACAAGATTTTCTCTCCTGGGTCGATCTTTGATGGTGATGTCAAATTCCTGCAATAGTAATAACCACCGAGTGACCCATCCATTAGTAATCGGTTTATTAGCTAGATATCTAATAACATAATGATCAATATACAGAATAATGGGATAGCCTGTTATATAATGGCGAAATTTATTGATGGCGTGTATAACAGCTAAAAATTCTTTTTATGTTACTGTGTAATTAAGTTCAGCTGGAGTAATATTCTTGCTAATGAAATAAATAGTGTAAGGTTTCTTGTCTTCTTCCTGTCCAAGGACGACGCCTATGGAAATATATGATGCATCGGTGGAGATGTGAAATGGTATTTTCCAATTTGGTCCCCCCAACATCGGTGTTGTTGATATCAACTTTTTGAGTCCTGCAAATGCCACATCACACTTGTCAGACCACTGAAACTCCACATCACCAGTCAGAGCATGTAAAGGTGTAGCGCTTCTTATAAAATTTTCCATAAATCTACGATAGTATCCAGAAGCGCCAAGGAAACTACGTACCTATGTTTGTGTGTGTGGTGTAGGTAGATTAAGAATTGCCTCTATTTTTGCTGGATCTACTCTAATTCCATCTGCAGAAATATAATGCCCTAGTACCACACCTTCTGTCATCATCATGTGACATTTTTCGTGGCTTAGACATATCCTCGTAGCAATGCATTGTTCCAGTACTTTTTCCAAATTATTCAGTGCTTGGTCGAAATCGTAACCATAAGGAGTGAAGTCATCCATGTAGACTTCAAGCCCTTCACTGATCAGGTCGCTAAATATGCTCAGGATGGCCCTTTGGAATGTGGCTGGAGCGTTACATAGTCCAAAAGGAAATACTCTGTATGCAAAGGTACCCCAAGGGCAGGTGAATGTAGTTTTATCTTGATCTTCTGGGGCGATCTGGATCTAATTGTAGCCACTAAAACTGTCTAGAAAAGAAAATCATTTATTTCCTGCCAGAGTATCCAAGACCTGATCGATGAAAGGTAAGGGGAAATGATCCTTTTGAGTGGATTTGCTAAGTTCCCTGTAGTCAACATAGATCCACCATTTCCCATTTTTCTTTGGGACGATCACTAATGGGGAAACCTACCGACTATCTGAAATAGGGTATATAAAATCTACATCCAACAACTTTTGTAATTCTTCCATAACAATATCCCTGAGATGGGGATTCAGTCTTCTCTGCGGCTGTTGGATAGGTCGAGCATCTTTTTCGATATAAATGTGGTGTGTGTAGAGTTGCAGATCAATACCTTTCATATCAGAATACTCCCATGAAAAAGCTTGTTGGTATTTGGAGAGGACTTGAATTAGATTTTGTTGTTGTTGTTTATCTAAATTGGCATTGATGTTCAGAGACCTCCCTGGTGCAATCTCGACAGATTTGTTGTTATGAACAACTGTAGTTGGAATTTTTTGTTCCATTAAATCTTCCAACAGGTCTCCCAATGCTTCACAATCTAGAACAAATTGGAGCATCTGGCAGGTTGGGTTTCTCACGGTGGTTGGGATATTAATAAACCCATTGATTACGTCATCCTCTAGTTGGTTTTTAAGTCTGAGGGCTTCTTCCAGTGTAAGAGGGGCTCGTAAATCCTTTTTTGGGTATCATGGTGGTGGAAATTGTGGATATATGAAAGTTGGGCTTGGCTTGGAAGGAGGATATAAGATGAGATTATTTTTGATACCCCCTCTAGTGATTTCCATATTACCCATTCGACATCCTATGTACGCATCTATTGTTGCGAGCCATGGTCTGCCCAATATCAATGGATGCCCTTCAAGTCCACTTCTTGGGTTGATGATGAGGAAGTTCGTCGGATATTCCCAAGAGTCGACGGAGATGGCTATATCATGTAATGTGCCAACTGGTCGAACCACCGATCGATCTACCAATTGTAACATAATTGTGGTGGGTTCGAAGGAGACAAAACCCAGGGTATTGCAGGTTTCCATAGTCAGGATGTTGATGGTTGCTCCCAAATCAACTAGTGTATTTAGAAAAGAACAACCCTGGATCTGAACCGTTACTATGGGATTCCCTAGATATACATGTTTGATTGGTTCTTGTTTACCAAGAATTAGATCAGATAAGGCTCCTACTATGCGAACTGTTGGTGATGAATTTTTTATCTTCCTAACAGGCTTCCTTCCACATAGTTCCTTGATTGTTTTCGCGTAAAATGGAATATCTTGTAGTGCCTACAGGAGTGGAATCTTGACATATAAATTCTTGAGTTCCCCTACAATGTCAAAGTTGGGATATTCGACAGGTTTTTCTATTGTCAATATTTCGGGGAACGGAGGGGAAGGAGTTGTATCCTTATCAGGATCCTGTGATTCGACTGTGTTTCCCCCCTGCTTGATTTCTTCTGTTATTACCACAGTCGAGGGTATTATTGCTGGTTGTTTTTCATTCTCCTTCTCTTGAGAAACATTATTTTCTTCAGGAGAGATTATACACCCCGATCTCAACCAGAGTTCATTTCACCCTACTAAGTTGGTTTCTCCTTCGTAGTTCTCCATAATTTGGATGAGCTGAGCCAGTCTATTATTAGGATTTGGGTGAGGTTGGGATGGTAATTGGGGGCACAATTGCTATTGAGGGTTTTGGGGCAGTTGGATTGGATCTTGCAACGTGGGTTGGGTTTGAGGGGCCATTCCCATGGGTTGATTGTTTACTCCCATGGGGCGCTACCAATTCTGGTTCCAATTCGGGTTTTGGGTAGTCGTATTGGGCCACTGTGAAGGGTAGAGGTTATTTGAATTTTCCAGGGTGAGGTGGGATATTGTGAGTTAGGCCAGGTAGAGTTTGCAGTTGGTTGATTATGTCAAACAGGATTTGCAGTGGGTTGGTTTGGCCAAGTGATATTTGCAGGTGGGTATTGGTGGGGCTGCCAGTTCTGATTAGTAAACTGCTAGCCCTGCCATGCATTACAAGAATTTTGTTGTTGATTATACTGTCTAGGAAAGAGAGAGGAAGGGTCTTGTAGTATATTTGAAGGTCGGTTCTTCCATTGACGACGCTGAGCCATCAGATATAACAACTTTGTTTCTTCTTCCTCTTCTCTAAAGACAACTTTCAATCCAAGGAGTGATGGGAATTGTTCTGTGTCGTGATCCTTGGCGCAGATAGAGAAAACCCAAACCGCATCCAAAGGGCAATCCCTTGGACCATGTTTTCTTCTGCATCTGTGGAAAAATATGGCCAAAGTCTGTTTTGCTTCTGTTTGGCCTACAATACATCCAATTGTGTAGCCAGAGTGCTCAAAATATCTATTTTGAAATATTCTAAGAGATTACCAGCTTCAACTCGCATGACACCCCCACTTGTAGTATTGTTACTTCTCATGAGGGAAGTCCACATTCCCGATCTGGTACATGTGCTTCCTCGTGAGCACCTGATACATAATTGAATGATGTTATCATAAGCTTCTTGACAAATGTCACTCTTTCCCATTAGATTCAATGTTTCTACCCATTCATCTTTCATACCCTTAATCAGAGTTGCCTTAAGTACTTCACCTGGTAATGCACCATAGGGTGATCTTTGTAAATTATACCGAAATCTCTCAACATATTCTTCTATTGATTCATTTTCTTTTGCAAACATTTGAAAGATTTCATCTTTTAAGTCCCTGGTTCTACAATAATCCTGATATTTTCTCAAGAAGGCATGTTTCATCTCATCCCATGAGTTTATAGTTCCACCCCCTAATCCCATAACCAACGTAGAGTTGTTCCCTTCAAAGTGGAGGGGAAAAATTTTAATTTTTGGGGTTCAGAGGTGTAATCATACCCTCTACATAGGACATCAAATTCAAATAAGAATGTGTCCCGGTCTTCTGAGATCAATCCATGAAAGGTTGGCAAGTTTTGTAGGGGAATTGCCTTCATGGGGGCATTGGCAATTGGACCAACTACCAGATATTCCAATGTGGAAGTCTGGGGACATTGTTGATTTGGTTGTGCCATTTTATCAAAAATGTGCTAGAAATCTTCAGGGATTTATTGATCCGGGTATTTTATTCGAGGTGTTTGATTATATAACCCTCTAGGGGATTTGATTTCACTCCCTCTATCTGGGATTTCAGGTATGCCTTCTCCTTTCTCAGGAGATTCAGGATCAGGAGGTGGTGATGGATCTGCCTTAGCAACCCTGCTGGTTTCTCCTTCGCCTTCCTCCAAATTATGAGAATTTCCCTCTTCTAAAGGGGTGAGAGGTGGAACATTTGTGCTCTGAAAGATTTGCTCAGTCTCTTCAGTTTTGCTGTGAATCTCAGCGTGGGTTGTAGTTGGTGAGACTGCTTCTTGAGGGATTCGGGTAGATCCTTTCCTAGGTCCAACCGAAGCTTGAGATTCAACTTTTCGGATGATGTCGTCTATGAAGGTGCTTCTCCCAGGGAGCATCGGGCCCTGGGCTTTGGTAATTTTTGGTGGGGGTTTTGGTTTTTCAAGATCTTTCTTCTTAGACATACACACTTCACGCAAAAAGAAATTCAAGAAAGAAAAACACCTATGCAACCTCTTAATGCGCCAGCTGGAGGTAGGCATTGGAATAAGCATCTTGCTTATTGTCTGTGTAGGTTCTTAATTTCCATCTTCAATACCTCGTCCTCCAGAGGCACAATCTATGCTATATTTGACATTCTCCCCGGCAATGGTGCCAAAATGTTGGGGTCTAAAGATGTCCTAAAACAACCTTAGTTTTAACATTAATTTATCAACCCGAGGATTCATCTTTTATCTCAATAACATCAGCAAAGTCTATGAAAATAGCTTGTAGAGGATGAAATCGCATAGCTAAAGCAAACCCGAGTTTATCCACAATCAAGTTCCTCAAATGTTCATTTAAAGATTCTAAGATTAAAATCTTATTTAACAGAATTGAAATCTAATTGCTAACATGCTATGAATGAAAAGGAACTAGCTAACCTGCTAAATTCATTTAACTAAAAAGCAATGATTGAATTTGAGTAAAGACTTGCAGAATTGACTATTAACTAGGAATTGAATTGTTGGAAAGGAAATAGCGAGCTATTCTGATAGAAAGAAACTGCAATTGTAATCTAATCATAAGGAACAACAATCATAATTGAATGGAAAGGAACAACAAATGTAACTTTAACTGAAAGGAATGACAATTGTAACCTATTCGAAAGGAACAACTAATGCGAATCTTAAGTAAAAGGAACAATGCATATGAAAACGTGAGGAACTGTTAAGCATAAAACTACAGTAATGGAAATTGGAATCAACAATCATTAACACTCTAGAGATATCTATCTTCTGTATGCAAACCGTATGGAATCATTAACACACTTATGCATTCATCTTAACTATTGTGAAAGGGAATTGAATCGTAAAACAGAAATCAAACTGATACAATTACAACTGAAACAATATCTCCTTTAGACTGAGTCCTTGGTCCTTAGAAGCACTGCTACAAGAAACTCAATATATAGAAATGGTGAAAACGATCAAATCTTTTATTAACTTCATAGCTGGTACATCATTCACAAAAACGGCTTGTGCAGAGTAACTCTGAGTCTGAATACTTGATTGTAATTCTTAGATTGTCTTTTAGGATCTATTATCCTCTATATATACAATAATTTGAGTAAATCAATCCATCCTGAGGATCGGAAGATCCTCATGATTGCTTTACTTATTATAAAGTTACAATATAGAAAACTAAATCATCTTTAAAATTGCTTTTGCGCCAAAAGTCCTTAACCTCCAATGGCTCGCGCATCTTCAAGATATCCTTTGCTATTTTAGTTTTGACAATATTTAACCAATCATGTAACAAAATCAAACAATTCCAATCATATTTCAGAATTCATTCATCACGACTTCAATAATATCACTAGAAGACATATTAATCATTTTCCATTCTATTTATCCCTAATTAACAAAAAAGTCACTCAAGATTGTATCACAAACTGTGTGAATAAGGAGGACATTTGTACATTTTTCATAACCCAACAATTCTCCAAGTATTGACATTTCAAATTCATTATGCATATATTTTGCAAATTTCTGTCTTAACCTGTCATCATCACTCCCAAAAATAATATCATCAACATAAACTTCAATTAATAAAATATTACCTTCACTTACCTTGATGTAGAGGTTGTTGTCTGCACTTCCTTTTCTGAACCCTTCCTGCTACAGATACTTATCTAGTCTAGAGTACCATGCTCTAGGAGCCTGTTTTAGACCATACAAGGCCTTCTTTAATTTACACACATAATCTGTGTTCTCTGACAATTGAAATCCTTATGGTTGTTCAATGTAGACTTCTTCTTCAAGTTCCCCATTCAGAAAATATGATTTTACGTCCATATGATATACTTTAACATTTTTGGAGCATGCATAGGCTAAAAGCAACCGGATTGCTTCCATTCTGGCAACTGGGGCAAATGTCTCTTCAAAGTCGATTCCTTCAATATGTGCATATCCTTTACATACACCAATCTAGCTTTGTTCCTTGTAACTTGTCCATCTTCATTTAATTTATTCCTGAAAACCCATTTTGTGCCGATCACATTCTTATTCTTTGGTCTTGGAACCAGTTCCCAAGTATCATTTTTCTCTATTTGATCCAATTCTTCATTCATGGACTTATTCCAAAATTCATCCTTGTTGGCTTCTTCAAAACAGTTTGGTTCAATTGTAGATAAGAGTGTTAGGTGTGTTTGTTCTGGTGAATGGATTTTTCTTCTAGTCTCAACTCCTGCATCTTTGTTTCCAATAATCTGATCTGAAGGGATGATTTCTTCTGGTCTCGTTTGCTAGGTGTCTTTGGAGATACTTGTTGAACTTTGCTCTTGTTTGCAGTCAGTTCTCTTCATCTTCCTCTTATGCTTCTTCTTCTTCAAAAGTTGTTCCATTGGTTTGTTTTCTTCTTCCCTTGATTAAGTGCACTGTTTCATCAATTACGTCCCCGTTGATGCTTTCCACAACTTTGTTCAATCTTAGATTGTAGCACTTGTATGCTTTCCCCTTGTACTTGAGTAACCAACAAGTACTCTTTTGTCCTGAGAGTCAAACTTTCCCATTCGCCGCCTTCTCTTTGATGTAGCATTTTCTTCCAAAAACTAGAAGTGCTTCACATTTGTTGTCTTCCTTTCCATGGCTTGTAGGGAGTTTTATGGGTATTTGTTTTTGAGCATTTTTCTGTTTTGAATGTGGGCTTGTTGTATGCCTTTACTTTGTGTCCAAAATATATCATCAATTTGGAATCCATTAGCATTGTTGGACCCATTTCTTGTATTGTCTTGTTCTTTCTTTCAACAACTCCATTCCATTGGGGTGTCCTAGCAGCAGTGGAGAATTTCCTTTTATTCCATGGCTACTTTGCGATTAGTCCAAGAATTCCTTTGAAGTGAACTCTCCTCCATTATCAGATCTCAAACATTTGATTCTTGAATCCATCTCATTTTCAACCATTTCCTTGTAGATCTTACGAGTTTTTCAAAATCAAATTACAATCATTCTTGGCATAATCATCAACTAATAACAGCAAAATTATACTTGCCACCTTTTAAGCCCTTTGTTGTAGTTGGTCCAACTGAATCAATATGCACAATTTCTAGTGGTCTTGTGGTTGAATATTCCTTTGATTTGAACACGGTCTTTGTTTGCGCTTTCCTTGTTGACAAATGCTTGCATAAAGTGTTGGTTGGTTAAGTTATCTTGGGCATTTCTCATTTGCTTCTCTTTTGTTGACTTTGACAAGGTTATCAAAATGCATGTGACCCATTCTTTTGTTCCATATGGCTTTTTCATCTTCCTTTCAGACAAGCACTTTTCATTTCCAATTTCAAACACTTACATATATGTTGTTGAAGTTCTTGCTGTTGTACCTGACCAATTTCCACACAGACCTTCTCTTCTTATCTCACACTTTGTGAATCAAAGTAACTTTATGACCTTGGTCACACATTTTGACTCATGCTTGAAGATTATGTTTCATATCTTCTACTAGTAGAAAAATTTTGTGCCTTTTTATTCTTGTTTCCAATTATGAATGTGTGAAACCCTCCAATGATTTTTGGATGAATTATCATTTCCAGAGGAGACTGATCCATTTCTTTCCTTTCACAATGTAAGAAATTTGTCCTCTATCACTGTCATGTGTTTTGAACACTTGTCAACATACAACCATGTTTCTTATGTTTATCTTGTAGAACTAGCGTCATCATCTTTCGAGACGTCGTTGTTATTTCTATATTCTTCTTGTTCATTTTCTTTTGCTTTGATCTTTTAGTTGCTTTGAATGTTGCTTCTTTTTTGATCGTATTTTCTGTTATTTCTTATTTCATTTGTTGTGAAGATTCCATACAGTTCATCCATGATTATTGGAGTTCAGATCCGATATTTATTCTGGTGTTGATATCTTACTGAGTTGAATCTCATAGGAAGAGATCTTAGTGCCTTTTGAAAATTACAGATTCTTAGATTTCTTCTCCCAATCCTATGATTGCATTCCTTGTTTCATCAACTCTTAAGAAGTGGAGCTGCAATATTCTCATCTTCCTTCATTTTTTAGTTGTTGAGCCCGACCTGCATGGTTTTTGAAGTTTTTGCTTTGACTTTTGTATCTCCGCTTCATAAATATTTTGAAGCTTGTCTCAAATCTCTTTGGTTACAATGTGCAACTTTGGTGAATATTGTTTTCAGCGAGACCATTCAAAGTGCATTTGTAGCTTTGGAATTATTACGACCAAGTTTCATTTGCTTTTCATTTGTTGGTGGAGCTATGATGCTTGTGTATCCATCTACAATTGATTGCCAAATTTCAAACCCATGTGCTTGTATATATGTCTTCATCCTTATGCTCCAAAGAATACTTATGTCCATCAAAATATGGCGGTATTCCATATTTATATGAGTTAGTACTCTTCATAATCTACCTTTCGATTGGTTAAAAGCGATTTTAGAGGAACACTCGTCTGTTGTTGGATTACTGCGAGAGGGGGTGAATCAATAATAGCATAATTATGATCATTTTTCTCCAAATAATACAATTTTTATATCAACAATGTAAATTGACCATCAATAATAAAAGTAAGAAATGAAAAATCACACACATACCACATTACGGTGTTTTTCATTACAGAGCAAAGCGAGAGAAAACGAGAGAATGCTTTTTCTTATATGTCTTGAATAATTTTATTCATTGAGCTTCCAACTTCCTTTGTTTTCAGTTACCTGGCGGAAAGAGACTCCAACACCTTGTTCCCTAGGCTACAACCTGAGGAAGCTCCAACTCTAATTCTTTGGCTACAACGGAGGCTACAACCCTATGTTCTCCGGCTACAACCCTATGTTCTGCGGCTACAACCAAAGGTGGCTACAACCACTTGTCCTTGCCCGTCCAACCACCACAGAGTAGAGGAAGTAGAATGATGGAACCAACTTTGTCACACTATCAGCTATATTGTGAGATATACCATTGTAAACTATACCAATACTGAACCATGCATCAACCATGCATCATCATTACCTCAACATGTAATCAGCTTGTACCATAAACAAGTGCATCAACCATTGCACCAACACAGCACTAAACAATACGTAATAGACCTGGGTGTATATGATCACATACGTATACGTGAATAAGAATCTGAAACTGATACACAATTTTATTCAATGTGTTTTATGCAATTCCTCCTGGATTTTGTCACTGCGGAACCTCTCAGGAAAGGAGTTATAGAAGAAATGACACACCTTGTTGAATTACGGCTTATTCTAGAGAGAGCGACCTTGTAGGCGTGTCTGCATGGAATATTTGTTGAATTTATCTGAAACTATTACAAATATACTACATAATTTTCTCTAACCAACACATTTTTTTTTTTTTTTTTTTTTTTTATTTTTATATAAATAATATTTCGTCTGCTTCTTCCATAATTGGTATTTTTGTCCATTAAATTTATTATTGGCCACAAACCCTATTTTTCCAATGGGTGTAACTCCAAAATACAACGACCCAAAAGATGATTTTTTACCACTTTTATATACTTGGATATGTTTCCTCGATGGAATAGAAATTTCAAGGTCTTAATGGTTCTATAAAAAAGTTATTGTGAAAATGGTGAGATGACCTGAAAAAAACATACCTTACAAAGCATCATCGAAAATTTATCCTTCCTTGAATTCGACCTTCTTTTCTTCACTTTCCTCATAAATTAGGCTTAGATATCCCTTTGGTTACTTCAAACACCTATAGGTATTCAGTATTCTCAAGTGTGTCTAAAAATTAAGAGCCTTGCCTCATATTTATACTCTCCAAGTAGGCCTTTAAAAAGCAATCTTCTAGGTCACTTTGCCCACTTTCCTTATTTTAGGGGTTAACCCACTTCTAATTTCTCAAATTAAATTTATTATTTAAATAATTTATTTTGTATTCACTTTAAATTATAGTTCACTCATCACTTCCTTTATTATTTACCTTTAGAAACTCTTAAACCACTTTGACTACTTTGACCTTTTGGGGCTTCTAAGATGACATATGAGGTCCTCCAAATTCTTGGAGCCATAGCTCTCAAACCATGAGAGTTATGTGACGTTCCATACAACCATAAATGGAATGACATGTACTTTCCATATAGAATAGTATTACGAAAATATATCAAAACTCATACGTTGTCCATCAAGAACAAACTTGGGTCCATTACCCAAACTGGGTTCTCCAACTTTTCATGACGTAACTCTCTCTAACCCGTGAGGGAGTTATGTGGCGTTCCACATACCACCATAAATGAAGTGACAAGCACTATCCATCTAGGATAGTTCCTTTCATGTCAAATTAACTGAATTTCATCTTATTATCCCACAAATAATCATGGGTTCTCTAGCTATACTTATAGGATAACTTAATCACAAAGCGTCTTCAAGTGAGGGAGCTTCACCATAAGGGGACCCACTTTGGAGTTCATCCATTTATACTTATTATCAACCGACAAGACAATAACGAGTCATCTTTACATCAAACAATCACTTGGGTCCATTACCCAACCTTTCGTACTTCTACAAGGCTATCTTCAAGGGTTGGCATCAATGAAAACCAACCTTAATCAACACTAGTTGCATGGGAAACAACCTATCTTCCAAAACTCAAAGGATGTATAGGTTTGAGAGATACAGAAACCCTCAACCACACCCTAGGGGAAAATATTTGGTGGCACTGGCTGACCAAACCCCATTTTTAATGGAATGAGAATATGGAAAATCAAATATACTCAAAATCAATGGAAACAAATTAGTATCAAAATTAATAGTACTTATGGGTTCAAGCCTATGGAACCTAGCCTAGGAAAACCATCACTTAATTCAAGAGAACTACATCTGGGAAATCAACAATGGAATGGACGCTTGTTTTTGGGAGGATGTCTGACAACAACTCCCTAGACTGGCGGACCAACCCTCTCTTATCAGACTCAAATATGGAATGATAGCCCAGAACAAGATTAGAGTTACGCATTACTGGGTCAAAGAAACAACTCCCAACCACTGGCATAATTGGCTCCCCTTCCAAGACTGGAATGGAAAAATAGACATCACCATCACAAAAGTATTCCTAGAAGATATAAACAAAAGGAAAATCCGCAGATCTGAACAACAAAACAGACTAAGGTGGGGCACCAACTCCTCCGGAACCTTCACAACGAAAATAAACCTCTGAGATGGCGTCCAAACGCAGTAAAATCTCCTGAGGCTCAAATCTGGGTAAAGATTTGGAAACAAGGTCTCTGGCCGAAAGTTTCGACCTTTCTCTAGTTACTAACCCTAAACATAGCCCATACTTGGGACAACCTCTGCAAACAAGGGTTCTCTAGCCCCTCTCGATGTCCTCTTTTTCAGATGCACGAGGAAACTGTTGAGCACCTCTTCAACACACACCTACTTTGAAAATATTTGGACCCTTCAGATGCTCCTCTTTAGGTGTTT
Source organism: Picea sitchensis (assembly GCA_010110895.2). NCBI lineage: Eukaryota > Viridiplantae > Streptophyta > Pinopsida > Pinales > Pinaceae > Picea > Picea sitchensis. The sequence goes on along the minus strand of SNQJ01S0067082.1, from coordinate 2,839 downwards.
AGGGTGCATGAGAAGCTCCTTTAATGAAACCCTTGAACTTTGGCCCTCCACTATTTTGCTAAACCCTATAGTCAACTGAGCGTGGACTCTCACACTAGGGTTTCTCATCTGGGAAGTCTGGAAGGAGCGCAACTGTATGGTCTTAAAACTCCATTCCCAACAAAGAGCTCAGCCTTAGGAAGGAAAAGATTGTGAGGCAACACGTTTGAGGTTTTGATAATCCAAGGCCTAAACCTCAGCGCCAATCTATCCTCCTTCACAAAAAACAGTTTTCCCCTCCCTCTCGACCTCTCATATTGGAAACCCCAGAGATAGTTTTATCAAGAGATAAATTTGGCCGGGGCCTCAAGAAATCCAGTCTAGGGAAGGGTATGGAAGTCTTCAGATCAAGTATAGGCAGAATCCTCAGAATATACGGGGGTCAAATAAGGATAAATACCAACAATGCAATTGAACTCTAGGTGGTGGAAGAATGCCTCTGGGTAGCCGACTCCCATGGGTATGAGAAGCTAATAATAGAAAGGGACTCTTAGATAGTGATCAAGATGTTCAAAAAATTGCAGCAAGGCACCTTGGCTTCAAAAAACTCAAAGAGTTGGATGTTGGAAGATAGACTAGACGTCATTCAAAAGAGGTTGACCTCCATGCCTGTCATTATTCCAAGTCACGTAAAAGCGCTGGAAAACAAACTTACCAAAGCCGGATAAAGCCAATGTCGATTCTGAGGATCATGGCGGAATCATTAGGATAGAGACTAGACTCCATCTGAGTAGGGAGGATAGCGGCCGCAAACTTATGACTCCATCACTAAAGGAACATGACCTTCTCTCCATGCTTGAGATAAAGGATCACAACAAACCCTCAAGATTGCAAAGGCTCAGCTCTAGGATGGGAGCGAACCGTAAGAGCAATTTAGATTTGAAATCCCAACAAGAGAAGGCAGGGCTTCCGACTTAGCTTTTCAAGCATTGAAATCCGGGGAGGCGAAGAAGGTACTCCGCGTGAATCCACCATAAGTATGGTATCACCTAAAAGCGACACTTGCCAGCCGACAAACTGCTTTCGGTAGCCGGGACTAAGAAGAGTCGATGTCATAGCCTGCTCATATGCACAACAAGCAGCCCCCCTCACGCCGAGAGAGACAAACGCAACAATCTAGAAGGGATGGTGAAGGACTAAAGGGGAAGCGTGAAATAAAATTCCTACCACTTGCCACTCTCCGGTGCGTGTGATCGGCTAGACTCCCGGGAGGGCCATATGCGATTACGGACGGCATCGGCTACCGGCACCTCATCGATGGAAATGCGATAAGACCGTGCTTCGAAACCCAAAGCCCCATCATCATTCTTCGAAGTCCTTTTTCCAAACTAGTCTAGGGAAGAGCTCCAGTAGGACGTCAACGAGATCACCTGCCAGCTAACAACAAAGGACATGTACAAGATTTTTGTGCAACATGTCAAGGATTTCCGCCTGCCAAATAATTGAGGGAGTAAAGAAACCTACGTCGTCACCCACAATCAACATTTATGGAAGCTACCTTCGCACCTAAGTCTCGACGAAGATCAAATCAGAGAACACACGCTCTCCCATGAGGCTCGAGATTCGAGAGGAGGTTTGAGGCAGAGTCAACAAGTATTAGACGGGCACCCTCACGAGAATAAATGTGTTCATGTCTTAGTTTCACCTCGGGAATCCTAGAAACTCCCTCATCTCTATGATAATCTCCCAGATGACGATATTCCCTTCTAAGAGTAGGAATGGGACACTTAGCGATTTTTTCATGCATGAAGGAGGCCCGGCCCCAAAACCTTTGGACCTCCTCCGAAGTGAAGGGATATGCGGGGAATTCTGGCACACAATTCTGCCTTGCGTTCTTCATGTTCTTATCCCAGGGCTCTATGGCCCTAGGCATGGCTATCCCCTAGTTAAATGGGGAAGCACAGCTTCCATGGGGCTTTCCTCCCTGCAGTGAAACAAGAGGAGTTCGAGGAAACCGGGATCAGGGGCGTTCATTTTCCCCAAAAACTTCACCATGAACACTCTCGGTGTTTTTAAAAAAGAGCTATGGAGGATGTAGAGATAATGCTCCGTGATGGGCATTGAGATGACCACATACCGGTGACCACCTCCCACAATTCATTTGGGTTCCTGAGCGTCGACCATACCAAGGCATAAACATGTCTTGTGTGGTGAGCGTGGAACTATTATGGAACCTCAAGACGCTTCTTGGCCAAATGCTTCAAACAAGAGAGGACACGCAAAACATGCTCTAACTCTAGCTTGACGGCCTTCACTTGATGGTTCACGAGATTCTCACTCACCTCCCCCAAGCAACATGTCATCCATATCACCCTCCGGGTCACCAGATATATCAACCGACTTACTAGGAAGACCCATCAGGCAACTCAGGCGCGGAGCCCTCGACTCCTTGAAGTTTGTTCTCAAGTTTCCCCCTTTTTGTCATGATAGTAAATAATAGTTATAGTTTGGAAATCCATAGTTTTAGAACGGTCTCTAAGTTTTTTTAAACTAGCTATAAACAATACTTTTGGCCGAATATTATTTACTTTTTATTTGTTGTCAGTTTTCCCAAATAACAAATGTGACAAAATTTTAAGCGTGTGATATTTTAAAAATTTAATAAAATATTTATGTAGAACCTTACTTTAAAAAACAGTGTTTATCAAATACTTGTTATCATTAAGTACCATGTATGTTTTCCCCTTGCCAAAATTATACATGATTTATAATTAATCTTTTCAAATCATAATATTGTCATTAATATAATATGAAATTGTTTAATTGTTTAACTTTTTAGATCTATTTTATTTTAATTGTA
>SNQJ01S0067081.1:43377-73060 GCA_010110895.2 Picea sitchensis | reverse complement strand
CATGAAGGCCATTATGAATTTTTGGTCATGCCTTTTGGCCTTACAAATGCACCTTCCACATTCCAAGGGTTGATGAATTCCATTTTCAAGCCCTTCCTTCGAAAATTTATGTCAGTATTTTTTGATGATATATTAATCTATAGCAAGTCTTGGGAGGATCATGTGTGACATGTTGACAAGGGGCTATAACTACTAAAGGAGCAACAAATATATGCCAAACCATCCAAATGTTTCTTTGGAGTAAAGGAGGTAGAGTATTTGGGTCATATTGTATCTCATGAAGGTGTCAAGGTAGACATTAACAAGATTAAGGCCATGATGGACTAGATGATTCCAAAAACATTAAAGAATCTTAGAGGATTTTTGGGTTTGACAGGTTACTACCGCAAGTTTGTTCGGAACTATGGAAGAATAGAAGCACCTTTAACGACACTAACTAAGAATGATGCATTTTCATGGACTCCAGAGGCAACTAAATCTTTTGAACAACTTAAAGAGGTGATGTGTAAAGCTCATGTATTGACCACTCCAGACTTCAGAAAAACCTTTATTGTGGAATGTGATGCCTCGGGAAATGGAATTGGTGCTGTCCTAATGCAAGAAGGAAGGCCCCTGGATTTTGAAAGTCGTCCACTCAAGGGAAATGACTTACACAAACCCATTTATGAGAAAGAAATGATGGAAATACTACATGCATTGAAGAAATGGCGTCCTTACCTAATAGGTAGGCATTTCAAGGTCAAAACAAATCATGATAGTCTTAAATACTTCTTGGAACAAAGACTATCTTCAGAAGAACAACAAAAATGGGTAACCAAGTTATTGGGTTATGATTTTGAAATCGTCTATAAAAAGGGGAAGCAAAATGTTGTGGCAGATGCACACTCAAGAAAATGATATGAAGATGTTGGGAGCCTTTCTACACGTGCTATCTCGATCATCAATAGTTGGATAATAAAAACCATGGATATGAAAGAAAGAATGACGAAAATGTGGACTCTCATTCAAAGGGTTACCTTAGGATTCCAATGCATCAGATATATGTTATATGGAAAATGATTCACTATGGTACAAAAGATAAACATATTTATGTAAGAACTCACAACTCAAACAAAATGTACTATTGGAACTACACACCTCTCTAGTAGAAGGGCACTTTGAAAACCTACCATTATTAGAGTCAAGAAGGATTTTTTGGGATGGCCTTGCCAAAACCTTGATGTTGAAGGGTTTGTGGCAGAATGTTTGGTTTGCCTTAACAAAATAAAGGTGGAAACAATTAAGACCCGAGGGTCTTTACAACCATTATCCATCCCAAGTCCCGGCGTTAAGGAGGAGGTTTCCATGGATTTCATCACGGGGTTACACCAAAGTCTGAAGGAAAGAGTGTCATCATGGTGATTGTTGATGCGTGACCAAGTACACACATTTTGTACACTCTCTCATCCCTTTAAAGATGCAAATGCAGTTACCACACATTCACTTTGGTAGTTCAAAAGCTTCACATGAAGCCCAAGATTGTTGCATGAAATGTGAGATCCATCTTCAGGGTATTTTGGGCAGAATTATTTTCTTACTGGAGTACTCAATTGGCTCATAGCTCATCCTATGTATAATCTGATGGACAAACCGAGATAGTGAGCGATATGCAGGAAGGCTACCTTAAGTTGCTTTGTCTCGATAAAACAACCCCCTGGCCGTTCAAATGGTTATCCTTGGCGGAGATGGTGGTATAACACTTCCTAAAAGAAAAATATAATGTTCAATCAGTGGAAGATCACAACGAGAATCAAAAACAAATTCTCCAAATCTTAAGAGACAACCACTTAGCACAAATTACATGAAACAACATATCCAACATATTAGTAAAGATTTTAAGTAGAAGTTGGTATTTTAAGACTACAACCATACAAACAGATGTCCCTCAAGCAAGCCGAAGGATAATAAATTATCACCAATACTATGGCCCTTATAAGTGTTGCAAAAGATTGGTACTATGACATACAAATTGGAGCTGCATCCGTGTACATCCAATTTTCTATGTTTCATGGTTAAAGGTTATAGGCGACAAGATCAGTTCAAACTATATTCACGAAAACTTGGCGAGGAAGGAAAAATCATATTGGGCAAGCCATCGACACAAAATTAAAATCATTTGAGGAATAGATCCATTTTAATTATCTCATTAAATGGAGAAACTCTTGGCTGAAGATTCCACTTGGAAGATGAGTCTTTTATAAAAGACATCGGTTACTCAAGTGTTGTGAACAACACTTGTATCAAGGGGAGAGGGGCATGTTAAGCTCTAATATTGTCGTATACCCCTTAGTGGGGCATATTATATTAGTAATGTTATTTTATTTATGTAAAACTTTAGTCATTAGTTGTAATTATACCTCCTAGTCTCTATAGCATACCAAGGAGACATTTTCATTTTGAATCATCTTGTACTTGAACATTTAAGTGGGTAAAAGGAGGTTGCCCCCTGAAGAGCAGTATATGGAACATTTAAGTGGGGTAAAAGGAGGTTGCCCCCTCGAAGAGGCTTATTATATGAAATTATCTCTTTTTCAAGGCGTTGAGTACTTTTTCTGAGGTTTTTCTATGCTATATTGATATTTGGTTCTTAACAGTGGGTTGTCAGGCTCGTGGGATTGAAGAGGCAGATTGTCAGGCCTATGAGCAACTCTCTCCAGGTGAGAGAATTGTTAAGGAATTGATTTCCTGAGGAGGCTCAACTGCAACTACAGAGCTCTGATACTTCTTGTCCAACTTGTTGTTGAAGCCCTAGAAGGAAAGTGGGGTAGCCGAAGGATTGTTGAGCAGAGAAGGGGTACACTTCCTGGGGTGGGATAGGCATGTGGGGAATGAGAGGTTGTAGGCTGTTAGTTTGAGTTTTCTCTTGGGGACAAAATCCTTTTTGTTAACTATGTAACCTCAACCTAGATAGGAATCCCTTTACCCGGGTGGAGTTTAGTCCCAGCTCGGGGGTGACCCATTGTTGGGAGCTTTGAACAACGTGGTCTAAGGCTGAGAGGTTCGTGGAAGGTCTGCACGCAGTTGGTGATATTCTATAAAAAGATAAGTATCAATTATGTGTCCAATTACATGTTGTATATTTGTACATGTCTTTATAATTAAGAGTATTGCCTGTATATGCTATATGTATAGGCTTATTGTTATTCCACATGAATCTATGCATTATCAGAATGTATCTCTCCGTTTTAAATTTGTATAAATATATACAATAGAAATGAAGAATTGTTGTGGCATAGTCCAATGGCCTAAAGCTGGGATGCTACAATATGGTATCAGAGTTTAGTAAGAGTGTTTTATGAAGTAGCATGGCCCGACCTGGGTGGTTGGGGATGTTACAACAAATCCATGAAAAGAGCATTGGGAAGTAGTGAAATGGGTGCTTCGATATCTTAGAGGCACAAACAATTATTCTATCACCTATGATGGTTCTAGAGATTCAGTCTGCGGTTATGTAGATTCAGAGTTTGCAGGTGACTTGGACAAAAGGAGATCCACTTCAGGGTATGCCTTTACTCTTGCAGGAGGACCTATTAGTTGGATGTCAAAGCTTCAAAGCATAGTTGATTTATCCACTTATGAGGCATAATATATGGCTGCTTTACATGCATGCAAGGAGACCATTTGGTTAAAAGGTTTGCGGGGTGAGTTTGAAAGGATGCAAGACAAGGTGAAAGTATTTTGTGATAGTCAAACCGCTATTCATTTATCAAACAATCCAGCGTATCACAGTAAGACGAAGCATATTTCTATCAAATACCATTTTGTAAGATAGGTGGTTGATGAAGGGAGAGTGGCTTTGGAAAAGGTTGATACAAAAGTGAATTCATTAGACATGTTTACAAACCAGTTTTGTTAGAGAGCTACGATGATGTTTAAATTAATTAAGGGCATGATATATCAGTGAAATTGTTGTCAAAGTGGAGATTGTTGGAAACACGCCAATAAATTTCCCAACATGCACATGCATGCAACTATATTTAGAATGTGCATGCATGCACTCTTCTGTTAATAATTTGTGTAACTGATAGATCTTATTATAATCATTTTGTTCGATGAATCTTATTATAATCATGCAGACACAACCCCACATAAACCAGTTTGTCAATTATTTGATTGTTGTTCTTCATTTTATGTCGTGTTTAACTTGTTTTGTTGTGCCTAACCATTAAAAAGACATGGCTCGATCCTTTCTTTCATTAAGGATTAACTCAAATTTAATGTAATGAGCTTTCAATACAAATCGGGATTTAGAGTGGTGAGCTTTCAATGCAAATCAATGAAAGATACAGAGTGGACGTGCATTAAAGTTTTGGTTGGCCGTTCAAATTTAATGTAATGAGCTTTCAATACAAATCGAGATATAGAGTGGTGAGCTTTCAATGCAAATCAATGAAAGATACAGAGTGGACGTGCATTAAAGTTTTAGTTGGCCGTTCAATTATTCAACGTACTTGTCTAACATTTGCAGCCAATCAATTGCGAAAACCTAAGCAGCCATGAATAAGAGTGTCAATTTACAGCGTGAGATAAGGTGCAATCATTCGGCCCCGTTTCATTATCACGATTTTGGTAGGAATTTGGACGGAATCTGTCCGTGAAAACAATCTTAATCAAATTCAAATAGTAAAATTCGGTTTTTCATTGGATTCAGATGATAACTTACGGTTTAAATGATAGAAATATGAGATTTTAATAATCTTGAAGTATTCTGAGAAATATCAGCGAAAGCTACGCGATATGAAATAGTTATCAAACGACTAAAATTTCAAATTGTTTGCAGCGCTGACAAAGGCAACCTGCACGTTGCAGGGATGCAACATTAATATTACAGGCGGCCATGAATTGAGCAGATGCATTAATTATTCTCAGGCAGGCGACATTAATAGTACAGCCATGAATTGAGGAGATGCATTACAGAGATTAAATATGGTCGTTGAATTGGTGGAGATTTTAAATATTTGCAGCAGAATGTTAATGGCATTACAGAGTCATTCAATGTAAAATGGGTGTTGTATTAGTTGATATGAATTACAGAGTCATATCATAATTAATTAAGGGCATGATATTAATTATGGGTATTATATTAAATATTGTTGTTGAATTAGTTGAGATTTTAAATATTAATGATATTACATAGTTTATTTAATGTAAATTGGAAATTATATAAATGTTTTAAGTTTTGATTTTTTAATTTTTTCAAAAATTTATCAATATATTGTTGACAAACTAAATTAAAAATTGTGTAAACATTCTATATTTTTACCCTTTATTGTTGAGAAGAAAAAAAAACTATTCCCAAGACATAAGAACAACCCTGTTATTTCTTAGTTCTAATATTTAAAATTTCTCAGTGAAGTAGGTTAATAGTCTAGTCGTATCTGAAAGATTCAGATCGTACGGTCTATACACCAACAGTAGCATTTAATGCTGCGTAGGGCTGGATATTGGTTGCCTTAAACATATCATACTTTTTGGTTTGTATATTTTTAAATGACTTCAGACTGATGGTTGAAATTAATTACTGGAAAATTTCACTTTTGTGAAATTAATGTGATACGTCTGAAGTTAAAGTTTCACTTTTGTTATAATTTTATGAAGAAAATTTCACTTTTGTTATAATTTTATGAAGAAAATTTCACTTTTGTGAAGTTAATGTGATACGTATGATAATAATTTTATCTATAAGACTTTGATTATGGTGTTTTGGTCAGTTTTAAAATTTAAATGGTCTAATTTTCAAAAAAAAAATAAAAAAATCAATGTAAAACTTGTACTTGATAAAAAAGACTAACTGTAAATGGAATGATTTAAGTGTTTCATAGTCTAAATCGCTTAAGGATCTTTGTAAATGGAATGATTTGAGTGTTTCATTAGTCTAAATTTAAGGAGCCATCGCTTAAACTTAAATCAATTTTTTTTTTTTTTTAAAACTATACAGTTTGTTAGAATTTAGTTGTTAATTTACAATGAGGATGATGATTTTCATTTATAAATTTTAAAATTTATGAAAAAATAAAAATGTTAGAGTAATATAATTAGCACAATCACATTTAAGTAAAATTGGTTGATATATTTAGATAGGCACCATATATAATTTTTACTTAAATTTGGTTGTGCTAGTCTATTGATATAGGTATAGATATCCAATGAAATAACATAAATGAATGTCCTTGGTATGTGCAAGCTAATGATGGTCTCTCATGATGTGTTAGTGACAATGCAAAACAATTTGTTAACTTGGAGGGATTATTCAAGGTACTTTTACAATGAATTATCTTGTAAGAAGATGGAGAGTAGGAAATTGAATTACCTTTCTGAATATACAATTTTTATTCTTGTTTGTGCACTTGTGTTCACCTTAATGATGGAATTGCATTCCAAAAACCTGTATAATTGTAGAGAACCAATTTTTGTAGTGTGGTGTATTTTTTGGAAATATACAATAATATATATATACATATATTTTAAATGATGAAAATCAATATATCCTTGAAATTAAAATGTCGCATGCTGTCTTAACATGGTCAAAATATTTTCTTTTTGATTTTGATATATGGGAAGACAAAAATCGATTAAAAATAGTAAACAATATTAATTAAAAAAAAAAAAAAAACTATAATTTGGAATTTGCATAGCCCACTCTATATATGTTTGTAGTTTCGTCAACAACTGAATTGTGTAGCCTATAGAAAAATAATGTAAAAAATAGAGATATAGAGAGGTATTCACAAAAATGGAGGTTTTTATCAATTTGTGAACCACTAGGTTTGTCATCTCGAACCTAAATCCGAGACAACCAAGTGACCATACACATATGCTAATGTTGTCAATCCCACCTAAAATAATTTGAATTCAAAAGAATGTGCACACGTTCCTTATAGCACTCACATGCTCTAAGAATGTGCACGCGCTCTAGAAATGTGCACAAGTTCGTTATAACGCTCACACGCTCTAGGAATGCACACACATTCCTAATAGCACACGCGTGCTCTTATATTTTATTATTTTTCATTCCCCCCTCCCTCCCACTCTCTCTCTCTCTCTCTCTCTCTACCTCCCTTCCCTCTCTATCCCCCCTCCCCCCCTCTCCTGCTCTACCCCCTTTTTATATCTCCCTCTCTCTCCCTCTCACGTTCCTATACATGATAAGACCTAGATATGCAAAGTCATCAAATTGATTTAATGCCTAGATCAAGTTTACCTAATAAAGCACCTTACACGATGACTCCCGTAGAGAGTGAAGAAGTGAATTGAGAAGTGCAAGAATTGCTTGACCAAGGGATGATTCATGAGAGTTTGAGTCCTTGTGCAGTACCATTAGTGTTGACTCCAAAGAAAACATGGTAGTGTTGAATGTGTACTAAATCACGTGCTATAAACAAGATCATTATCAAGTATATATTTCCACTGCCGAGAATGGATGATCTAATGGATAGTTTGAGTGGTTTAGAATATTTTTCAAAAATTGATTTGAAGAGTGGTTATCACCAGATTCCAATCAGAGAAGGTGATGAATGGAATACTGCATTCAAGACAAAATATGGATTGTTTGAATGATTGGTAAAGCCATTTGGGTTAACTAATGCACCCAACACGTTCATGAGATTGATGAATGAAGTCTTGAATCCATTTTTGGATAAGTTAGTGGTTGTATATTTGGATGATACACTGATTTTTAGCAGTAGCAGAACAAAGCATGTTGAGCATACTAGTATAATGTTACAACGCTTGAAGGATGATAAACTATTGAGAAACCTGAAGAAGTGTACATTCATGCACTGAGAGTTAGTGTACCTAGGTTTTGTGGTGTCAAAGGAAGGACTGAAAATGGATCCTGAGAAAGTGAAGGCTATCCTTGAATGTCCAACACCAAGATGCACATTCGATGTGAGGAGTTTCCATGGATTGGCAGGATTTTACCAGAAATTCATTCAAAACTTTAGACAAATATGTGCACCTCTTACAAAATGTATGAAGAAGGGAGTATTTCATTGGATTGTAGTAGCAGAGAAGTCATTAGAAGAATTGAAGAAGAGAGTAACAACATAGCCAATATTAGCATTACCATATTTTAATAAAGTGTTTTAGGTTGATTGTGACGCTAGTGGAACAACAATTGGAGCAATGATAAGTCAAGAGGGCAAACCCATTGCATTTTTCAGCGAGAATTTGAACGAGTCTAGAAAGAAGTACTATGTTTATGATCGGGAATTTTATGCTATTGTGCAAGCTTTGAGGAAATGGAGACATTATCTACTAGCAAAGAAGTTTTTCTTGTTCACAGATCACAAAGATATGAAATACATTAACAAGCAACGTAAGTTGAAGCAAAAGGATACTAAATGGGTAGAATTCTTCCAAAGTTATTCTTTTGTGCTGAAACACAGGTCTAGGAAGTCTAATAAGGTAGTTGATGCATTAAGTGGTAAGTCTGAACTCTCTAAAGAAATTGTATGAAGAAGGTGTAGATTTTTCAGAATCTTGGAAGACATGTAAGGAGCTTTGGAGTTTAGACAGAACACCATATTTGAACTACCATATCCAGGAAGGGTTTTTGTTTAAAAATCAACAATTGTGTATTCCCAAAAGTTCCATATGGATGAATCTCATTAAATAATTGCATAGTGGCGGTTTAGGAGGACAATTTGGCATTGATAAAAATGAAACCTTGGTGAAGGAGAGGTACTTTTGTCCCATCTTTAACAAAGATGTTCGAAATTTTGTGGAAGGTTGCAAGATATGTCAAGTAGCCAAAGGAAAAAGTCAGAACACATGACTCTATACTCCATTTCCATTAACCAAAGGACCTTGGGAGGATATTAGTATGTATTTTGTCTTAGGATTGCCTAGGACTCAAAGAAAGCATGATTCACAAATGGTAGTTGTTGATCGGTTTTCGAAAATGGAACACTTCATAGCATGTAAAAAGACTAGTGATGCTAGTGAGGTAGCTTCATTGTTTTTCCAAGAGATGGTTAGATTGCATGGAATTCCACGAAGTATTGCTTCATATCGTGATACCAGATTCCTTGGAAATTTTTGGAGGACACTATGGAAAAAGTTAGGATCATATTTGTTATATAGTTCGGCATATCATCCTCAAACAAACAGTTAGATAGAAGTAGTGAACATGAGTCTAGGAAATTTTCTGAGAAGTTTAAGTGGAGAGAATCCTAGTCAATGGGATTTGGCATTAGTCCAAGATGAATTCGCATATAATGATTCAGTGAACAGGTCTATGGAAAATAATCCATTTCATATTGTTTATGGACAGTCGCCAAAATGTGTGGTAGATTTGGTTGCATTGTCATATTTGGAAAGAAATAAGAGTGTTGATGCAAATGATTTTGTGGAAAATATGCATGAAATACAAGAACATGTAAAGAAGAAATTGCAGACCAACAATTACAGTTATAAACAAAGAGCAGATCAACATAGGAGAAATAAAGTATTTCGAGAGAGTGATTTGGTCATGGATCACTTGAGGAAGGAGCAATTTCCTCGAGGCACATATAATAAAATCAAATACAAGAAGATATGTCCATGCCGAATTCTGAAAAAAGATCTCTCATAATGCTTATCGACTGGAACTTCCGGAGAAGTTTGACATATATCCTACATTCAATGTTGTTGACCTATACAAGTTTCATGAAGGGGACATAAGAGAAGATGAAGGTACCCTCAACGAATGGGAACACCATCTACCAATTAAATCAGAGGAGGAGATTGAAGAGATTCTTGCTACAAGAATTGGTAAGAAGACTTGCCAGAAGGAGTACATGGAATATTCGATCAAGTGGAAGAATCGAGGGGCAGAGGATACATCGTGGGTGGCTGAAGATTAGTTAGCACATGTGAAGAACTATTCACCTCAGAAGTGATTTTCACATGAGCTCGAGCTCATGTTTTTCTTACTAGGGGTGTTTGATGAAAAAACATCCTTGGGCTCGGGCAATCTGCATCACCCAAAAATATTTTCATTATGCAAATAGGAAATAAGTCGAATAAGGACTGTGTTAGTGGTCCATTTTATTTGGTCAGTTTGATATAAATTTGAAGAACTGATTACTCCTGTAACTACTCTTGCTATGTTGAAACTCGTGATGAAACTCATGCTGAAACACATGTTGAAACTCGTGCTGAAACTTCCACGTATAGTGAAATTTTACAAGTGTCAAGTTGAAACGTGTGTTGAAACTCATGTTGAAACACATGTTGAAACTTGTGTTAAAAATCGTGCTGAAACTGCAACGTATAGAGAAATTTTACAAGTGTCATGTTGAAACTTGTATTGAAACTCATGTTGAAACACATGCAAAAACTCGTGCATATATTGGAATTTTACAAGTGTCACGATATTTCTTCAATTTCAACACTATGGTCGCACACATTTGATTTTTCCACGCTAGTAGTAATTCATGATGATTCAAAGCTACCATTAGGTAAAAGAAATCGTAGCTAAAGGAAAAAGCATGATCTGAGGTAGAAAGGAAGTTGAAGTGGTCTGGAAGTCAAAGAGACGGTTTGAGTAACAAATTGTTCTTGGAGGGAAGGGAAATTGTTTCAGATCCGAGGAGGAGTTTTAAAAGAGAAATTGAGCGAGATTTTGAAGGGGTTGGTGAACCACGAAGTAAGGAAACCGTAGAAGGTGGATTGGAGAGAAAGATTCCAGGTTGGGTGAGCACGTAGGAAGGGAGAAATATAATCTCAACCCATACACGCACACCTTTACCCTCTAGATGATTTCGTAGTGGTTTCCATCCACACAAGCAACAATTCATGGTTGTCTTTTAACCCAGGATTGATGTAATATAGAAAATGCGTTCTCTGCATTGAATTAATAAATGAATGGTATTGAAATTCATGGGTTTTCTTGTGTTTTAGTTTCCAATGGATTTCCTTATTATTTGGCAAAAGAATTTCTATTTTTCTTTTCCGCTGTGTATTTTGTAAGGGTGTGTGCTGTAACTCTCTGTGTGTTCCAGCATAGATATCTCTACATTATGTTTTATTGTTCTTTGAACCTCAGGGAAATAATCTAGAAGGATAAAATTAGCTTTTATCTTTTTCCCACTACAACACTTGTGGGCCTTTAGCCCCTTCCCATCAAATGAGGTGCAATCCCTTCTTGGGTCAATAAACCCTAAAACCTAAAAGATGAGGAAACTAAGGGAAAGAAGGATGGAAGGTGGTAAGTATGGATGGGAGTGGTATGATGACCCTTCAAAGAACTTCCCAGTAGAAACCCTTTTCCCAAGGGTGACCAACTTGCTAGGACACAATGATAACCACCAAGGTGAAATTAGGAAAATGTATAATTTATAGGAAAACATTTCGTAATCAAGAAATGATTCTTTGCAACATTTTCAAATGCTTCAAATATTAAAGTGACACTTACCACAACACCAAAATTCTTACCTCATGAAGCAAAACTTGTTTTCCTATGAGACTATGACAATGTAGTGGATGTTTCTTTGTCACTGGTGATGAGTGGTGATTAACATGAATAGGAGGGGCACTACGGGCTATCCTAGTCAATCTGACTCTCAACACTCCATATTTGCTACCTGTGGGCCTTGAGACATGATCTCCTTAGTTACCCCTATACTGAAGGGGTAACACGGGAAAATATTAATTTTAGCATAGCATATCACCTAGAATCAGATGGACACATAAAGAGATTTAATTAGGTGATTGAGGATATGTTGAGAAATAATGTGATGGATAAACCATCAAAATGGGAATACTATCTACATTTAGTTTAATTTACTTATAATAAAGGGTATTATGTGTCTTTAAATATGAACCCATTTGAAGTATTATATGGCAGAAAGTGCAAGTTTCCAGTGAGATGAGACAAGCCAACAGACAAAGCAATGATTGGGCCAGAATTCCTCAGAGAAATGGAAGAACAAATGGTGAAAATAAAGTAGAGTCTAAAGGTTTCTCAGGAAAGGAAAAAAATATATGTAGACAAAGGAAGAACACACAGAGAATTAAGAGTGGGAAAGCATGTCTTCTTAAAATTCAAAGATAAGAAGAGTTCACTAAAATTGGGAAGCTACCCAAAGATAGCAACAAGATATTGTGGACCATTTGAAATCCTAGAGAGGATTGGTCTTGTTGCATACATGCTTGCACTTCCTACATCCATGTGCATACATAATGTGTTCCATGTGTCTTTTATTAAGAAGTATGTTCCTGATGTTAATCATGTAATTGATTGCAATGTGATTCAAGTGGAGCAAGAGGGAGACTTCTAGGTTCATATGGTGTGCACAATTGAAAGGAAGGTCAAGGTGCTCTTGAATCGAGCCATCGAGCTGCTAAAAGTGTAGTGGACCTACTACGGTCCTGAGGATGCAACATGGGATCATGAGGATTCCATACAAGAGGAGTACTTGTTGGGTTTGTGTTATATTATTTTCATGAGAGAAAATTGTTTTTCCTCGGGAAACATGTCTCCTTTCTTGCCTTGTTTTTCATGTCACCTCGATTTTCTTGTCCATTTTTGGGCGTTTTTTCAACACATGGCTTTTTCCAATGGTTTTTTATTTCCGGTTAAGGAATTAGGGTTGTTGACTAATCCAGGTCATTGGGTTAGGTTTTTGGATGTCATTGGCTCCTATATGTATATTTTATTGTAAACAATGTATGATGTGAATGAATATAGAATATGTTGGTTTTCCCGGTTTGGGTTTCTAGGGGAAAAATATTTGTGTAGTGTGTATTTTCCATTGTATATTTTATGTTCTTTTACTGAAAATATTTTTGTAGTAAATAATTGTACAATGTTAAAATATACAATTGGTATCCGAGAAATTATTGGCTTCAGGGGGATGTTTTTGTGGTCAAGGGTTTGGCTCAGGACTTTGATAAGCCTTGTTATAGTGGGAGATCTACGGTATTGATTCTTTAGGTGAAGAGAAATGGTGAGCAGATCGAAAATGGAGATCGAGAAGTTTAATGGGAAATTTTTTGAGCTGTGGAAGCTCAATATGGAATATTTGTTGGTGCACAAAGATTAGTGGATCGCAGTGGATCTAGGTACTGCACCTACAGGAACTTCAACAAATGACTGGAAAATGTTGGATCGAAAGGAGAAGAGCACAATTTGACTATGTCTCTCATATTCAATATTAATGAATGCGTGAGATGAAGCTACAACCAAGGATTTATGGGATAAGTTGGGGAAGTTGTATCAGTCTAAGTCCCTAGTAAATAAATTATTCCCGAGAAATAAGTTTTATAACCTGAGGATGAGATATGGAGACTTAGTGGGAAATCATTTGAATGCCTTCAACACTTTGGTAAATCAATTAGTATCTATTGAAATTAAAATTTCAGGTGAATACAAGTGTATCGGTTTACTGTGCTCTTTACCAAACTCATGGGATAGTATGGTTGTGGCCATAGGTAGTAATACAACTGCCTTGAAGTTTGGTTAAGTGGTCTCATCCTTGTTGTCAGAGGAGATGAGATAGATGAACATGGAAGGACAGAGCACAAATGCATTATTTGCAAGAGGACACTCCCAGGAAAGAAACATATCTAAGTCATCAAGTGGGAGATCTGAGTCCAAGAGTAGATCTAAATCACCCATTAAGTTTGTAAAGGTATGCTGGAGATGTGGAAAAGAAGGGCACTACAAGAAGCAATGTAGATCCAAAGTTGAGAAAAATAAGGGATATGAAGAAGCTCCTTCTACAAAAGAAAATACCTCCAAGGAAGAAGGATGGGATGTGTACTTGGCTTCTTCAAGCACACACACAAATTATGAGGCATGGTTGGTTGACTTAGGTGCATCCTTTCATATGACTCCCCACAGGGATTGGTTCTGTGAATATGAAAGGTATGATGGAGGTAATGTTTTCCTTGGTGATGAATCGAAAAACAAAATCATAGGACAAGGAAAAGTCAAGTTGGGGCTCATAGATGGAAGGATTAGAACACTACTTGGTGTTCTGCACATCCTAGGATTGGCCAAAAATTTGATTTATGTAAGAAAAATGGACAATGCAGGGGTAAAAACAATATTTGAAAAGGAGACATGTAGGATGGTTCGAGGAGCAATGGTGTTGCTGAAGGGAATTTGGTTGGGAACTATATATAAGTTGGAAGGAAGCATTATTAGGGATGCATGTAATAGTTCCATTATTCTTGATATTGGAGTTGAAGAAGAAAGAACTCCTACAGTCTCTTGAGAAAAGGTTACGCCGTGGCATGAAATACCGGGGCATATCAAAGAGAAGGGTCTTCGACTACTACACGATAAAGGTATGGTTGAAGGTATGTATAACTGCCATCTGGATTTTTATTTCTATGAACATTGTGTATATGGGAAGCAGAATTAGGTAAGATTCCCCTCTGGTGCAATTAGGGAAGAAGGAATTTTACAACTAGTTCATAGTGATGTGTTTGGACCCATGTCGGTTCCATCATTGGGAAAATATGTGTACTATGTCTCATTTATAGATGAGTTCTCGAGGAATACTTGGATATATTTTCTCAGGAAGAAATATGAAGTCTTTGACGGGTTTAAAGAGTTTAAAGCTCTTGTTGAGAATCAAACAGAGAAAATAATTAAGGTGCCGAGGATAGATAATGGTGGAGAGTTCTGCGGGAATGAATTTGAATAATTTTGTAAGAAGTGATGCACAACAAGGAAGAAGACTACTCCATATAAATCTCAACATAATGGAGTTGCAGAAAGGATGAACAAGACATTGATGGAAAAATTGAGGTGCATGCTCAGTGGTGACACGTTAGGGAAAGAATTATGGGTAGAGAAAGTGGGTACTACATGTTACCTGGTCAACAAATCACCCCTGTCAGCACTGGATGACAAGAATACACAATATGTATGGACTGGTAAGAAACCTTCTCTCACACATCTCAAGGTATTTGACTATGAGGCCTATGTTCATGTTGTAAAGGAAAACAAGAGTAAGCTAGATAAGAAGGATGAAAAGTGTATCTTTATTGGGTATAAATATGGTCTTAAAGGTTATAATCTTTGGAACCAAGAAACTAAGAAGGTTGTGTATGGATGAGATGTGGTATTTAGAGAAATAAAATATGTTTTCAAACATGAAGTCCTACCAAATAAGGAAGAAACAGATAAAATAGAGTTTGATTTAAATGATGATGAATCAAACTCTACAAAAGAACATGAATCAAAATAAGAAGATCCTCATACTCCAGTATTGAGGATATTGGTCCAGGAAAGAAGGAAACTGGAAAGGTATGCTCCATCTGATTTCCGTTCAAATTTTGCTTTGTCTATTATTGATGATGATCCTAGAAATGTTATGGAGGAAGTGGATTCAGAGGATAGAAAACTATTGAAAAAGGCCATGGGTGAAGAAATGGTAGCCTTGGATAAGAATGAGGCTTGGGATCTAGTGGAGTTGTCGACTGGAAGAAATCCCATTAGTAGAAAATGGGTATTTAAAAATAAGCTGAATGCAGAAGGAAAAGTGGAGAAATACAAAGCTCGATTAGTAGTGTTAGCGCTCTATAATTTGCCCAAGGCTATGGAGGCAGTCACAGAGGCAACATCAAACCACTTGGAGTCTTGGATCTAGCCCTCCAAGACTCAGAGAGGGATCTCTTTGTCTGATCTAGCTTGGTTTGGAATAGGATATTAGGCTAGTTATGATATATTTGGTTTTGGTTTTTAAATGCTTGGTTATAACAACACGGGAAAACCACTGGGCAATGGAGTCAAAGAGGCCGAGGTGATCAATTTGCAGAAGTATCAATCTCAAATGAAATAGGGCAAGGTAGACATATTACTGGATTCGGTAAATTTAAATGAAGTGAGATAGAAGAAAAAGAGAAAAGATCAATTTAGCAACAGAGCAATGAAGAATTCTTCCATTAAATATCAGAAGAAAACATTGATATTATCTCCAGCAAGAATCATAGTGTATCTTTCAACAAATTCCGTTCTTAAAACTTTTGCAAGATAATAAGGAAAGGAAAAACATATGAAAAAAGAGAAACAATTTACAGGAGAAGCACTTCACCAATAGCCATGGCACATGAATCCTGAAACACTATGATCTTGTACCCCTGCAGATTTGAAAGAAGAGAGGCTCTATGAGCTCATTACAATAATTGGGAAAGTATCCCTCCAACAAGTTCCAACCCTTTTTACATCAAATTTGATCCAATATATAGAATTTTATGGTCACATAAGATTCCTATGAGTCGAACCCATGCAACCCACAATAGTGGATCTGTTCTTATCTTCTGGCTGATGGTTCGAATGCTAATAGCTTGGGATCTCAAATTCATTCCAAAATAGAAAACAATTACAAAAACCCAATGACACATGTAAACTGTCTGCTAAAAACAAACAAAACAGATTCTAATAGTAAATTAAAGGAAAATTGAATTTGGAAACTGCTGCTTGGTTGTCACGAATTTGTTGGAAGGTTGTTGATGCTTATCCTTGAATTATGGAACTAATGGCCACTTGTTCATTCGACTACTTGTCCTCTGTCTGAGAAAAAGATATACTCTGCCACCTATCTCATTCTTTACCCTTTAACCTTATTCTTTAACTGTTAAGAGGACCCTAAAAGAATGGGATTTGATTTGGCTGCCACCTCCTCACAAGTGCCCTGCTTCCTTGTTTTGAAGTATGAGTGATAGAGTTAAACTTGCCATCTGTTCCTTTTGAAATTTAAAAGATTGATATGATCCTGAAATCTTGAGATATCCATCTGCATTTGATTCCATGCCCAGAAATATGCTTGGATACTAATTTCATACCTCCAAGCGCCATTAGAGTCAAGGTGCCACCTGTGTCTCTGCTGCAAAAGTTGCTAGAATCATGATTTCACCCTCTGTTGATATCGAGCCCAAGAATCTGGCAGTGCATTGTCATCCGTTGCCAAATGTTCTAACAAGTGTTCTTCTTTGATATATTTCTCCATTTCTTCCGTTGCTATCTACAGGAAATTTGGTGATATGAAACTAATCGTCCATTGTATCCATATAGCCATCTTGGGGGCTTGCTTGGATTGTTGGGCACGCAAAGTTTGGATACAATTTACCTGAGTGATTTCCTCTTATTTTGCAGCTGGATGTGCCAATTTACACTCTTACCAGATAGCATTTCCCCTATTGAAAACTGCTACTCCTTGGCATCCATCAAGAATGATTTAAATAATATCTGCAACAACCTTTGTTATGGAATTTTTGCTTAAATTAACCCTTGACAATGCCAACCAACTTCTGGAATCTCCAGTAGCTACGCGTGATGGTATTTAACTATTTTACTTGTGCGAATTTGGCATTTGGTCACATCTGCAAGATTAACATTTGGTACCTGTGACTTTTGTAAAGCCTTCAGAATCAGTAACGTCTGACTGAACCTTAGGGAATTTCACATCCCCTTTGCTTATGCGATTTTATTTCCTCCTCCGAGTTGCTTCCCTTGTATGCAACTTAAGTAAAGAATTATTATCCTTGGAGATATGTACTTCTTCATTCATCGATATGCCATCTAGCATCCTCTCATTATTTTCTTCAACAATCTCCCCAGGTTTTTCTTTCTGAATTTTAATCCAGTTTTCATCATATGGAAAATCATCTTTTGCCGACACATTAGTAATGATCTTCTGAGCAGATTGAGATCTCCCTTTCTCAACATTTTCTTGTGGTTCTTTAAATTTGTTTATTAGTGTTTCAATAGACTTTGACATTGACCTCAACTATCCCAGAACTGCTTGAAGGTTTTTCCTCAACCAGACCACAGGCTAAAAATTGAATCGTAGGGAAAATGGAAAAAAGAAGAAATACTACATCGATCCTCAAATCAGACAGTGCAATTCTACCAACTAAACTGCCGGATATGCCTCCAATTTCCATAGCTGACCATGAAAGTGACTGCAAAACACCAGCAAATGTTTCCCTCTCATGTTTTGCAGTCATGGCATCAACAACAACATCGGCCATCACTGAACCCAGGTTTTGAAATGTTAGGAATATTGTAAGCAATACATATGAATCTCTAATAGATTTGACAATTCCAAGAAAAGCCATGGAACCATTGAAAGAATGCTTGATATGATCAAATACAAAATCTGTCTTCTACCTCGAAATGGTACACAGTCTGACAAGATTCCATATATCGGTTTCACACTCCATGGAACATGGTGAGCGTACATTTGAACATCAAGCATTTCAAAAATTTCACGAACCATCCTTTATTTAGAGCACTCCCACTATGCATCCTTCTCATCTAAGGTTTCAAAAACAAATTCCTGGAATCTGTACTCCCCCGAGCTCGACTTTGATGATTTGGCTATTGTGTCAATGCTCCTCAAGGTTCGACGCACATCTGTCTCTGACATGGAATCTGGATGATTTGGAAAATTGCTTGAATGTCATCGACACCTGCAATATGGCAACCAACGCCTGACCTTTTCTCCTCGGCACCTACATATTTTCTCTTGGCACCTGGCGTTAAGGTTTAATTCTGGCACCTCTTTTGAATTAGATTGGTGGGATATATCCCACATTTGAGGCGAGAAAATCTTTCAAAGCATTGATATACACCAACTTTGCCAATACATATCGACGCGTTGAGCACATTACGCCCCTCGTGGGCTCCTCTTCCATATGAATTGGTGCAGGCGCTTGGTCGTTGGTCCTTGAATTGCATGTGTATCGTGTTGACTCTTGGTTTGTGTGTTGGATGCAAGTGCGTATATTTTGGCCACTGTGAACTTGGAGGATTGGCGCTCGACCAATAATTTTTTACCAAAATTTTAATAAATGCCATGTTTCTGTATCAGGCCCGAGAGCTCTTTCTGGCTCCAAGAATTAAATATAAATCCGAGCTTACATAAGTCTGTAAAAGGCCCAAGAACTTATTTGGCTTACCAAAACTAACAACAAAGCCAAATTTTGGTTAATAAAACCAAGATTTGAAATTATAGAACCTTTGCCCAAGTAATCCTGAAAAACAAGAGACTTTTCCAGATTCATGTCAAAATGCACAAATTAGTATGTAACAACATTTTCCTTACAAAATCTATGTAAGGTGATGATATTGTGTGAAAAACATGCGCCCGAAGACAAAGAGTTTTGTCCTTTTCACCTTTCCACTACACGTTGTGAAGCAATGTTAGGTCTTTGATCATTTGGAAATAATTTAAAAGATGGAATGTTATTTTCAATCCCAAAATCATGAATATCAATTAGCATAATGATTATCCTATAAAATTATAGGACCCTAACATAGGCTCCACCTGGGGATGGAAGCTCCACATGAGGTGTCAAGAATCTAGGAACTCTGAGTGTGCAGACTAGCTGTCTTACTCATTGGGTTGTTCCCGAATTGAAACCTGTGCCCATTTCTTATACCTGTTCCAGACCGGATGGATACAAACCAAACTGAAAAACTATGAAAAAACTGAAAGAGAATGAAGTGCTCATCTTGTTGAGCTTATTGACACACTCCTATCTACCCTAATCTACTGACAATTTCGTTTCTCTAAATGATACAATAATGACAGTGCATCCAGTCAAGCAACTACTTATATACATTGACTTTTTGACTGTTTATTAAAATCATTAAAAAAACAACTTGACCTTTTGTCTAGAAAACCCAAGTTGTGCAATGCAATGGTGACTGTAGATGGATGTGTACAATGGAACTGGAAATATCCTTCATATAATCAGCTACAGGATCGGTAAATTCATAATTTATTGATATACCTTTTATGCTCTCAATGACAAGTTGATCCTGGATAACCTCTTCAATTTCTTCATCATTGCTGATCCTTGATTCCAGATATACAAAATCAGGCTCACAACCATATTCTTCCTCTATCTGCAAGTCAAATGGTATAACAATTTCCTCTCTTTTTGGAGGAGGAAGGCTTTCCAAGAATTGTTTAGGATCTTGGAAATAATATGACTCAAATTGAACATCCAATAGTTCAAATTCATTGGTTAATCTTTCAGCAACTAAACCAAGAAAATAATTTTTACCTTCAGGTGTGAATCCACTGGATTTCAAACAAAGAAATATTGTTTTTGAGAAAATCTCATCAATATGAAATTCTGCTAACTCATCCCTCACAGTTTGTAGCTCTTTACTAGATAAAGGGTTTGC
Source organism: Picea sitchensis (assembly GCA_010110895.2). Classification (NCBI taxonomy): domain Eukaryota; kingdom Viridiplantae; phylum Streptophyta; class Pinopsida; order Pinales; family Pinaceae; genus Picea; species Picea sitchensis. The sequence goes on along the minus strand of SNQJ01S0067081.1, from coordinate 52,884 downwards.
CACATACCCTGTCATCTTGGATCACCATCAATGTTCTGAAATCTGGATTCTTTGGCAGTGAAGTCGCTCTAAACTTTGAAGCTTGGGATCTTGAACAATGGAGTCACCAGGTGAATGGTACAACCTTCCTTTGTTTGGCTTTTGTTCACCATCAGAAGTCAAATTTGAACTTGATGTACTTTCTGGAGAACTTGAAAGCTCATTCCCCAGTACGGTCGCCATTCTGTTAGCGCTTTGTAATTTTCCCAAGGATGTGGAGGCAGTCACAGAGGCAACATAAAACCACTTGGAGTCTTGGATCTATCCCTCCAAGACTCAGAGAGGGATCTCTCTGTCTGATCTAGCTTGGTTTGGAATAGGATATTAGGCTAGTTATGATAGATTTGGTTTTGGTTTTTAATTGCTTGGTTAGAACAACAAGGGAAAACCACTGGGCAATGGAGTCAAAGAGGCCGAGGTGATCAATTTGCAAAAGTATCCATCTCAAATGAAATAGGGAAAGGTAGACATACTACTGGATTCAGTAAATTTAAATGAAGTGTGATAGAAGAAAAAGAGAAAAGATCAATTTAGCAGCAGAGCAAAGAAGAATTCTGCTATTAAATATCAGAAGAAAACATTGATATTATCTCCAGCAAGAATCAAAGTGTATCTTTCAACAAATTCTGTTCTTAAGACTTCTGCAAGATAATAAGGAAAGGAAAAACATATGAAAACAAAGAAACAATTTACAAGAGAAGCACTTCACCAATAGCCATGGCACATGAATCCTAAAACACTATGATCTTGTACCCCTGTAGATTTGAAAGAAGAGAGGCTCTATGAGCTCATTACAATAATTGGGAAAGTATCCCTCCAATAGGTTCCAACCCTTTTTACATCAAATTTGATCCAATATATAGAATTTTATGGTCACATAAGATTCCTATGAGTCGAACCCATGCAACCTACAATAGTGGATCTCTTCTTATCTTTTGGATGATGATTCAAATGTTAATAGCTTGGGATCTCAACTTCATTCCAAAATAGAAAAAAATTACAAAAACCCAATGACACATGTAAACTGTCTACTAAAAACAAATAAAACAGATTCTAATAGTAAATTAAAGGAAAATTAAATTTGGAAACTGCTGCTTGGTTGTCACGAATTTGCTAGAAGGTTGTTGATGCTTATCCCTTGAATTATGGAACTAATGGCCACTTGTTCATTCGACTACTTGTCCTCTATCTGAGAAAAAGAGATACTCTGCCACCTATCTCATTCTTTACCCTTTAACCTTATTCTTTAACTGTTAAGAGGACCCTGGAAGAATGGGATTTGATTTGGCTGCCACCTCCTCACAAGTGCCCTGCTTCCTTGTTTTGAAGTCTGAGTGATAGAGTTAAACGTGCCATCTGTTCCTTTTGAAATTGAAAAGATCGATATGATCCTGAAATCTTGGGATATACATCTGCATTTGATTCCATGCCCAAAAATCTACTTGAATACTAATTTCATATCTCCAAGCGCCATTAGATTCAAGGTGCCACCTATATCTCTTCTGCAAAAGTTGCTAGAATCGTGATTTCACCCTTTGCTAATACCGAGCCCAAGAATCTGGCAGTGCATTGTCATCCATTGCCAAATGTTCTAACAAGTGTTCTTCTTTGATATATTTCTCCATTTCTTCCATTGATATATGCAGGAAATATGGTGATATGAAACCAATCCTGCATCGTATCCATATAGCCATCTTCGGGGTTTGCTTGGATTGTTGGGAACACAAAGTTCAGATACAATTTACCTAAGTTATTTCCTCTTATTTTGCAACTATATGTGCCAATTTCCACTCTTACCAGGTAGCGTTGCCCCTATTGAAAACTGCTACTCCTTGGCATCCATTGAGCATGATTTAAATAATATCTGCAACAACCTTTGTTATGGAATTTTTGCTTAAATTAACCCTTGACAATGCCAAGAACATTCTGGAATCTCCAATAGCTACGCGTGATGGCATTTAACTATTTTACCTGTGTGAATTTGGAATCTTGTCACATTTGCAAGATTAACATCTGGTACCTATGACTTTTGTAAAGCCTTTAGAATCAGTAATGTCTGACTGAACCTCAGGGAATTTCACATCCCCTTTGCTTATGCGAGTATCTTTCCTCCTCCGAGTCGCTTCCGATGTATGAAACTTAAGTAAAGAATGCTTATCCTCGGATACATGTACTTCTTCATTCATCGATATGCCATCTAGCATCCCCTCATTATTTTCTTCAACAATCTCCCCAGGTTTTTCTTTCTGAATTTTAACCCAGTCTTTAACATCTGGCAAATCATCTTTTGCCGACACATTAGTAATGATCTTCTGAGAAGATTGAGATCTCCCTTTCTCAACATTTTCTTGTGGTTCTTTAAATTTGTCTATTAGTGTTTCAACAAACTTTTACATTGACCTCAACTATCCCAGAACTGCTTGAAGATTTTTACTCAACCAAACCACATGCTAAAAATTGAATCGTAGGGAAAATGGAAAAAAGAAGAAATACTACATCGATCCTCAAATCATATAGTGCAATTCCACCAACTAAACTGCTGACTATGCCTCCAATTTCCATAGCCGACCATGAAAGTGACTGCAAATTGCCAACAAATGTTGCCCTCTCATGTTTTGCAGCCATGGCATCAACAACAACATCGACCATCGCTGAACCCAGGTTTTGAAATATTAGGAATATTGTAAGAAATACATATGAATCTCTAGCAGATTTGACAACTCCAAGAAAAGCCATGGAACCGTCGAAAGAATGCTTGATATGATCAAATACAGAATCCATCTTCTGCCTCGAAATGGTACACAGTCTGACAAGATTCCATATATCAGTTTCACACTCCATGGAACATGGTGAACATACATTTGAACATCAAGCATTTAAAAAATTTCACGAACCATCCTTTATTTAGAGCACTCCAACTATGCGTCCTTCTCATCTAAGGTTTCAAAAATAAATTCCTGGAATTTGTACTCCCCCAAGCTCAACTTTAATGATTTGGCTATCGTGTCAATGATCCTCGGGGTTCAATGCACATCTGTCTCTGACATGGAATCTGGATGATTTGGAAAATTGCTTGAATGTCATCGACACCTACAATATGGCAACCAATGCGTGACCTTTTCTCCTCGACACCTGGCATTAAGGTTTAATTCTGGAACCTCTTTTGAATTATATCGGTGGGATATATCCCACATTTGAGCCGAGAAACTTTTTCAAAGCATTGATATACACCAACGTTGCTAATACATATCGACGCATTGAGCACATTACGCCCCTCGTGGGCTCCTCTTCCTTATGAATTGGTGCAGGCACTTGGTCGTTGGTCCTTGACTTGCATGTGTATTGTGTTGACTCTTGGTTTGTGTGTTGGATGCAAGTGCATAGATTTTGGCCACTGTGAACTTGGAGGATTGGCGCTCGGCCAATAATGTTTTACCAAAATTTTAATAGATGCCATGTTTTTGTATTAGGCCCGAGAGTTCTTTCTGGCTCTAAGAATTAATATAAAGCCAAGCTTACATAAGTCTGTAAAAGTCCCAAGAACTTATTTGGCTTACAAAAACTAACAACAAAGCCAAATTTTGGTTAATAAAACCAAAATTCGAAATTATAGAACCTTTCCCCAAGCAATCCTGAAAAAGAAGAGACTTTTCCAGATTCATGTCACAATGCACAAATCAGTATGTAACGACATTTTCCTTACAAAATCTATGTAAGGTGATGATATTGTGCGAAACTCATGTGCCTGAAGACAGAGAGTTTTGTCCTTTTCACCTTTCCACTACACGTTGTGAAGCAATGTTAAGTCTTTGATCATTTGGAAATAATTTAAAAGATGGAATGTTATTTTCAATCCCAAAATCATGAATATCAATCAGCATAATGATTATTCTATAAAATTATAGGACCCTAACAAGTAGAAAAGGGTTATTCCCAGGGTGAGGGCATTTATTTTGGTGAGATTTTTTCTCTTGTTGCCAAGTTAACTTCTATTAGATTTATGTTATCTGTTGTTGCTGCCTTTGATTTTGAACTAGAATAGATGGATGTGAAGACATCATACCTACATGTGGATATGGAAGAAGAAATCTATATGAAGCAGCCATAAGGTTTTGTTGTTAAGGGAAAGAAGGAGTTGGTATGCATGCTAAAAAAGTCCCTTTATTGTTTAAAACAATCACCAAGGATGTGGTATAAAAAATTTGATACTTATATGTTGGGAATTGGCTTCATAAGAAGCAAAGACGATAATTGTGTGTGTTTCAAATGAATTGGTGATCATTTGATTTATTTGGTATTGTATGTGGATGACATGTTAATGGTAGGAAACAACAAGGAGATTATCCAGAAAGGTCTTTCTATTTCCCTGTCAGGAAACTTTCGCCTACAACAACACTCTCACGGGGTCTCCCCTTCCTCTATCGGGAAGTCAAGGCTGGCCTTTTATTTTGTGATCGGGATTCCTCCTATCAGGATTTTGACATTTGAAATGTCTAGGCAACTTGATTTACCGATCCCCGATCCCCGATACACTCCTCTATTGCCTTAGCCTTGAGGCCCTATGTTTAGTCCATGCGACCTCCTCCTATATGACCGCAATCATATACTTTATCGAGGTTCGGGGTTTCGAGTGTCGAAAAGCACCAAACCACTTGTCAACGGAATCCTCGATTTCTCAATCCGTAGATTCCCAATATGACGTCACCCGGACGCCCTTCCACCATAACCAAAAATCAATGCCGGTGAGCAGTCGCTGAGATCAACGACTCTAGATCCCCCTCGGGGTTTTGCGACTTCCAATGTCGAAATACACATGCCCTCAGGACTTGCGATGCCTCAAATACTGATGCGCTCTTTACGCGGTAGCCCTCCTAGCTATCAGCTTTGACCCATATGACCGCTACCCCGTGACCGCAGTCTTATCCCTCGTTGAGGCTACGGGGTTTCAATTACCGAAAAACACTTGCCCATGAGATTCCCGATTCGCCTCTATACTGACAGCTAGCTCCCACAATGGCGCTTCCCTCTTTTCCGACGTACTGACAGCTGGCCGCACGGTGGCACCTTCCTCCTCGTCGGGGTTTCGCGGTTCACGATTTCATGATGCGTAAACACTTTGTCACCGGGATCCCCGATATCCCGATGACCTAAACACCGATGGGCGACCTCCTTGTCGAAACTTTCCCCGATGGCGTTGATTTCTGCCACGCGTCCTCCTCTTGATGGATGGTCCCGATTTCTCCGGGGTTTCAAGACTTGTGATGTCCCAACTTTCTTGTCCTCAGGAACACTGATTTCTCGATTGCCGATATGCTGACTCTCTTTGGATTTCTGACACTTGTCCCAGTGGATAGACGGTTCAGATTCACCCTCGGGGTTTTTCCAACTACAAAGCCAAAGCACTTACTTGTGCGAGTCCCGATGACCAAAATGCCGATGGACTCCCGATCTCATCCACGTGTCCCACTGATGGACGGCTCCGATTCAATCTCAGGATTTTGAGACTTTCGATACCCCGATGACAAAATTCCTTTGTCAACTTAGAACCCCAATCGTCGAAATGCCGACGGGCTCTCGATGATTGTCACCTGTCTCCTCAAGATGGACGACTCAGATTGACTCCTGGATTTTCACTATGAAAACTCCCGATCACGAGTCCTCATGAATTCCAATTTTGCGAATGCCGAAATCCCGATGGCCACGCCTCTCATCGGGACATTCCTCCTCCTGTTTGCGAAGCTTAAACTCTGTGCAACTCTTGGTCGATCCAACGACTGATGGGTGTTTTTGTGAAGATCCTACGGTTCACAGTCTCCTGAGCTTGAACTCCGAATGCGACCATAACCTCCTCGCTTCTTTGACAGATCCAACGGTTGGCGGGATTTCACCGATCCTCTCCACAGGATCCTGACCGCCGATTTCTCCCTCCTCGAGGATTTTCTTGAAAATAACTAAGTGTTCCCCTGCGCTCACTCGTCCTCCTGCACACAACCTTTCAAACACCTCAAATGTTTGAATCCTTCGACCTGTGCACACTTTCAACAGTAGTCCTTCAAAGCTTCTGCTCGGGTTCACAGCTGAGACTTCCCTTATCTTGCGCACTCCTTGCATGGCTCTAGTAACCCAATTTCACTTCTGGGTGAACGAGAACAAGAGTTAAACTACCTGAGCCTCCATCAACGCACTCCTTGCGGACATTTTCGACTGCACTCCTTCCAAGAATCCTCACTCAGATAGAGAAACAATTGAAACTCATTTCTTCTTCCCTCAGATTTGAGACTCAAACATTGAAATCACATACACAGCAATAAAGCAAATGCATAACAGGAAACCAAACACTCATGAGCACATCATTAACATCAACACACATAGAACAGACACAAAACCATGGATTTGAATCAACTTCTTCTGTTAATTCAAGATCTATACATGGATGTTCTTCTACAACTCTCTCCTATTCTTCGATGCTCTTCCTGCTTCAACTATCATGCCCCCTTTCTACAATGTACAATGAGGGTGTCTATATTTGTTTTCCCTCCTTCTTCTAAAACTGTCTAATCTATGAATTCAAGTCTATCTACCTGCATTAACTAGTTTAAATGCCTCCTATCTACTAAGGATGAGAGCAAATCGCTCAGGGTCCAATACAATATACAAAGGCGCTCCTTCATAAATCGCTTCATTAAAGATTTGGCGCATCAACTTCAAAAATAATTTCAAGCAATTATCATGTGCTCAAAAATACGTTGCGCTTGTTCCAGGCTCGCTTGATATTTGCGATGCTCCTGCATCATACTCCCTCGCTTGAAAAATTTCATGGGCTCCTATCCATGAGCACCTGCACGGTATATCCATGCTTTTGTATCTCCGCTTCGTTCTCCTAGCTGGAATCTTCCACTGGATGGCCCTTCCACTTGACCAGATACTCATAGTATTCTTTCCTCCTAGTCTTCTTACTGACTCTCTTGTCCAGTATCTGTTCCATCTGTGGCTTCTCTGCAACTGGCATCTGGTTCTGCCACTGAACCCCTGGCTGTTCACTTTCTTCTCCTGTCTCCACAAGTTTATATGGGTATAAATCTGCGACATTGAATATCTGAGATATTCCGATCCCATCTGGTAACTCGATCTCATAAGCATTTTCCCCCAATTTCTTCAAGACCTTACATGGCCCGATTTTCTTCATTTTCAATTTATTGTATGTTCCCCTCGGGAACCTTTCTTTTCTCAAGTGCGCTAGAACTAATTTACCAACCTTGAACTGAAGTTGTCTCTTCCACTGGTCGGCTCTGCGCTTATATTCATGACTTGAATCTAGCAGTCGTTGCTTCACCTGGCCGTGAAGTTCTTTCATCGCCTCTGCGAACTCTTCAACACTTGCGCTCCTAGTCGCAGTCTGTTCCAAATCCCTTAATTCATAAACTCCTCTCGGCTGCATGCCATATACAATCTGGAATGGACTCCGACCTGTGCTCCTGTTCATTGAGTCATTATATGCGAACTCTGCCTGCGGAAATATACTATCCCACTGGTTGTGGTGCTCTGCCACCAAGCTTCTCAATAAGTCTCCCAGAATTCTGTTCACCACTTTTGTCTGCCCATCCGTCTGAGGATGATAAGCTGAACTAAAAAACAAGTTAGTCCCCAACTTCTTCCATAATGTCCTCCAAAAGTGCCCTATGAACTTTGTATCTCTGTCCGAAACTATACTTCTGGGTAAGCCGTGAAGTCGAACGACCTCTTTGAAAAACAGATTTGCGATGTGAGTCGCATCATTGGTTTTCTGGCATGGGATAAAATGTGCCATCTTGGAAAACCTATCCACTACGACAAAGACTGAATCAAATCCTCTTTGCGTCCTTGGAAATCCCAATACGAAATCCATGCTGATTTCATCCCACGACCTCTTTGGTATGGGTAATGGTTGATAGAATCCTGCATTCTGCTTTCTTCCCTTTGCATGCTGGCAAATTCTGCATCTATCTACAAACCTCTTGACCTCTGACCGCATCCCTGGCAAAAAGTATGACTCGCTCAGCTTTGCAAATGTTTTATCATGACCGAAGTGTCTGGCCAAGCCTCCGCTATGTTTCTCCTTTAACAGATTCTCCCTCATGGAGCAATTTGGAATACACAAATGATTGCCCTTGAACAAAAATCCTTCCTGAATCACGTACTCTATCCACTGGCTTTTGTCTCGGAGAACTGGGTTCTTAGCTGCTCCGTACGCTTCTTTAAAATCCTGATCATCGGCATACATGTCCCTGAGATCATCAAAGCCTAACGTCCTGACTTTGAACTTCTGCATCAACAAACATTTCCTGCTCAAAGCATCAGCCACTTTGTTAGCAGTACCCGAAATATGCTTAATTACAAAAGTGAAATTCTGCATGTATTCGACCCACTTAACATGCCTCTGATTCAACTTCTCCTGTTGAGTCACAAATTGTAATGCATGGTTATCACTATATAAAACAAATTCCTTTGGAATCAAATAGTGCCTCCATTTTTTCAATGCCTGTATGATGGCATAGAATTCCTTATCATACGTGGAGTACTTTTCTTTTGCCTCATTCAACTTCTCGCTGAAATATGCAATCGGTCTGTCCTCCTGACTCAAGACCGCTCCTATTGCAAACCCGCTTGCATCACATTTTACCTGAAATGTCTTTTGAAAATTCGGCAACACCAGAATTGGTTGTTCCTTAATATTCCGTTTCAACAAATTGAAACTCTTCTCAGCCTCTTCAGTCCAGTGAAAAGATTTGTCTTTTCTTCACTATATCCATCATCGTTGCACTAATTCCGCTGAAATTTCTGATGAATTTCCGATAGAAACTAGCCAGTCCATGAAAACTTCTCACCTCGAAAATATTTCTTGGTGATGGCCAATTTTTAATTACCTCCACCTTATCTGGATCCATCCTCATTTCATCCGCAGATACAACAAAACCCAGATAAATGAGCTCTGTCTTCATAAACGAGGATTTCTTCATGTTTACCAACAACTTCTCTTGCTGTAGCTTCTTCATTACTGTAGCTAAATGCTTCAGATGTTCTGCCTTTGTCTTGTTGAAAATTAATATGTCATCCATATACACAATGACAAAATTCCCAATGAATTCCTTCAGGACTTCATTCATTAACCTCATAAAGGTACTCGGTGCATTTGTTAAGCCAAACGGCATAACAAACCATTCATACAAACCTTCGTTTGTCTTGAATGCTGTTTTCCATTCATCACCTTCTCTCATGCGAATCTAGTGATATCCACTCTTCAAATCAATCTTTGAAAAAAAATTTGCTCCACTTAAGAAATCCATTAAATCATCCATCCGCGGCAATGGAAATGTTGGATTACTGAGAGGGGGGGTGAATCAGTAATAGAGCAATTTAACCATATAATCCAAGTGTTATATCAATGAAGCATTATTATCCAATAACTGTAGAGTAAATAAGCAATGAAAA
>SNQJ01S0067081.1:11549-31271 GCA_010110895.2 Picea sitchensis | reverse complement strand
GATTACTCCACCTCTTCCTCTTCCTCTACCTCTGGTACGAGGAAACATATTGTTATCGACATACCCTCCTCTCTGCTCAGTATGTTTCCCTCTCTATTCAACATGTTTCCCTCACTGTGAACTTACACCTCTCTTGGTTCTATTCTGAGGCTTTCTCCAGTCGTCCTTGGGCTTCTGGTATTTATCTTGGGCAACCGATTTGCCTTTGGGCTGACTCCTGCCTCGGCCTCTTTGACCTTGCTTATGGCTCAGTTTCTCCTCAACTTTCAAAGCCATTTGATAAGCATCCTCCACCGTTCGGATGGTTTCCATGCTCATCTCATCCTGGATATCATATCTCAGGCCATTCATATACCTGGCAACTTTCTCATCATCACTCTCCCGATGACCTTCCCTAATGTTCAGTCGATAGAATTCCTCTGTGTATTCTTTTACTGTCATCAGCTTCTGTCTCAGGTTCTGCATCCTCCTGAACAAAGTGATCTGATAATCTCTGGGGATGAACTTTGCCTTCATCTTTGCAATCATTCGATCCCAACTTTTAATTTTCTACTTGCCCTTGCAGCGTCTATCTGCTTGTAGCTCGTCCCACCATAATGATGCGTGTCCCTTCAGTCTCGTGACATCATGCCTGACTTTCTTATCCTCTTCGACATATTCATAATCAAAGTATGTATCCAAAGCTCTAATCCAATCTAAAAGCTCTTCCGCATCCAAATTTCCCTCATAAACTGGAATGTCCATCTTCGTTTTTGCACCCATCCGTGCAATAGATTTGATTAGACGTTCATTGGCTGCATCCTCGGCTGCAACTTCTTCTTCTTGTTCAACTTCAACCTCGCTTTCGGAATCGCTTATATTCCCAGCACTGACTGCGCATTTTTGTGTTGTCTCCATGTCTTCGAGTATAGCTCATAGATCACATATCTCTCTTTCCATTTCTGGATTCTGCGCTTGCCTACACCTTCTCCTCGAGTTTTCTATTTCCTCTTGATTGGGTGACTGTCTATCCCGTCTCCTTGGCGGCATGGTGAATTTTCTTCTTCTCTGCTACAGAAAGCAAAGAAATTTTCTTGCTCTGATACCACTTGATGCAGGCGCACCCTCAGGCACGTCCGCTCGCAGGATCTTTCCTCCTTGTTGGCCTGAAGAACTGAAAGGTCCTTCTATTTCCCTGTCGGGAAACTTTCACCCACAACAACACTCTCATGGGGTCTCCCCTTCCTCTATCGGGAATTCAAGGCTGACCTTTTATTTTTTGATCGGGGTTCCTCCTATCAGGATTTTGACATTTGAAATGTCTAGGCAACTTGATTTACCGATCCCCGATCCTCGATACGCTCCTCTATTTCCTTAGCCCTCAGGCCCTATGTTTAGTCCAGACGACCTCCTCCTATATGACCGCAGTCATATAATTTATCGGGGTTCGAGGTTTCGAGTGTCGAAAAGCACCAAACCACTTGTCAACGGAATCCCCGATTTCCCGATCCGCAGATTCCCAATATCACGTCACCCAGATGCCCTTCCACCGTAACCAAAAATCAACGCCGGTGAGCAGTCGCTGAGATCAATGGCTCCAGATCCCCCTCGGGGTTTCGTGACTTCCAATGTCGAAATACACATGCCCTCAGGACTCGCGATGCCTCAAATCCCGACGCACTCTTTACGCGGTAGCCCTCCTGGCTATCGGCTTTGGCCCATATGACCGCTACCCTGTGACCGCAGTCTTATCCCTCGTCGGGGCTACGGGGTTTCAATTGCTGAAAAACACTTACCCAAGAGATTCTCGATTCGCCGCTATACTGACAGCTGGCTCCCACAATGACGCTTCCCTCTTTTCCGACGTACTGACAGCTAGCCGCACTGTGGCACCTTCCTCCTCGTCGGGGTTTCGCGGTTCGCGATTTCACGATGCGTAAACACTTTGTCACCGGGATCCCCGATATCCCGATGACCTAAACACTGATGGGCGACCTCCTTGTCAGAACTTTCCCCGATGGCACCGATTTTTTCCAAGCGTCCTCCTCCTGATGGACGGTCCCGATTTCTCCGGGGTTTCGAGACTTGTGATGTCCCAACTTTCTTGTCCTCAGGAACTCCGATTTCCCGATTGCCGATATGCTGACTCTCTTCGGATTTCCGACACCTGTCCCAAGTGGATGGATGATTCAGATTCACCCTCGGGGTTTTGCCAACTGCAAAGCCAAAGCACTTACTTGTGCGAGTCCCGATGACTGAAATGCCGATGGACTCACGATCTCATCCACGTGTCCCACTGATGGACGAATCCGATTCAATCTCGGGATTTCGAGACATTCGATACCCCGATGACAAAATTCCTTTGTCAACTTAGAACCCCGATCGCCAAAACGCTGACGGGCTCTTGATGATTGCCACTTGTCTCCTCAAGATGGATAGCTCAGGTTGACTCCAGGATTTTCACTATGAAAACTCCCGATCACGAGTCCTCGTGAATTACGATTTCATGAATGTCGAAATCCCGATGGCCACGCCTCTCGTCAGGACTTTCCTCCTCTTGTTCGCGAAGCTTAAACTCTGTGCAACTCCTGGTCGATCCAACGACTGACGGGTGTTTTTGTGAAGATCCTACGTTTCACAGTATCCTGAGCTTGAACTCCGAACGCGACCGTAACCTCCTCGCTTCTTTGACAGATCCAATGGTTGGCGGGATTTCGGCGATCCTCTCCACAGGATCCTGACCGCCGATTTCTCCCTCCTCGAGGATTTTCTTGAAAATAACTAAGTGTTCCCCTGCGCTCACTCATCCTCCTGCGCGCAACCTTTCAAACACCTCAAATGTTTGAATCCTTCGACCTGTGCACACTTTCAGCAGTAGTCCTTCAAATCTTCTGCTCGGGTTCACAACATAGACTTCCCTTAGCCTGTGCACTCCTTGAATGGCTCCAGTAAGCCAATTTCACTTCTGGGTGAACGGGAACAAGAGTTAAAATACCTGAGCCTCCGTCAACGCACTCCTTGCAGACGTTTTTGACTGCACTCCTTGCAGGAATCCTCACTCAGATAGAGAAACAATTGAAACTCATTTCTTCTTCCCTCAGATTTCAGACTCAAACATTGAAATCACATACACAACAATAAAGCAAATGCATAACAGGAAACCAAACACTCATGAGCACATCATTAACATCAACACACAGAGAACAGAGACAAAACCATGGATTTGAATCAACTTCTTCTATTAATTCAAGATCTATACATGGATGTTCTTCTACAACTCTCTGCTATTCTTCGGTGCTCTTCCTGCTTCAACTATCATGCCTCCTTTCTACAATGTACAATGAGGGTGTCTATATTCGTTTTCCCTCCTTCTTCTAAAACTGTCTAATTTATGAATTCAAGTCTATCTACCTGCATTAACTAGTTTAAATGCCTCCTATCTACTAAGGACGAGAGCGAATCGCTTAGGGTCCAATACAATATACAAAGGCGCTCCTTCATAAATGGCTTCATTAAAGATTTGGCGCATCAAATTCGAAAAGATTTTCAAGCAATTATCATGTGCTCAAAAATACGTTGCGCTTGTTCCATGCTCACTTGATATTTGCGATGCTCCTGCATCAACTGGGTTGGAGATTTGGATCATAGGATATCTACAAGCAGGTATGTGTTTAATCTGTTTGGAGGAGAAATCAATTGGATGAGAAAAGACAATCTGCAGTGGCACTTTCAACTAGAGAAGTTGAATACATGGAAGCCACTCATGAAATCAAGGAAGAAGTATGGTTACAAAGATTTTTTTCAAGTATTGGGTAGTTACAAAAAGATGTAAGGATAGATTGTGATAGTCAGAGTGCAATTTTTATGGAAAAGAACATGACTTATCATTCAAAGACAAAACATATTGATGTTCAATATCACTTTGTGAGAGACATAGTTGAAGAAAAGAAAGTGGTGTTGATGAAGGTGGAAACTTTGAAGAATGTTGCAGATTCATTAAAAAAATATGTGAGCATTGAGAAGTTCTCTTGGTGTAGAGGATATAGGAGCATTGTTGACTATGTAACCTTGTAACCCACTATAGGCAAAGAAAACAACAAGTGGGAGAATGTTTGGTATGTTTTATATTCTTTTCACGACTAGTTATAGTGTCTACTATGTTGCATTGGGTGCACATGAGGGTTTAAGGGGGTGTTTCTAGCCGCCCCCACTAAATGTTTTTACCTCGGGAAATGTGTCACCTTTTTTGCCTCATTTTTCATGTCGTCTCGATTTTTGTGTCCATTTTTGGGCAGTTTTTTTTCACATGGTTTTTGCCGATGGTTTTTTTATTTTCGGTTAAGGAATTAATGTTGTTGACTAATCCAGGTCATTGGGTTAGGGTTTTGGATGCCACTGGATTCTATATGTATATTCTATTGTAAACAATGTATGATGTGAATGAATATAGAATATGCTAGTTTTCCCGGTTTGGGTTTCTAGGGGGGAAATATTTGTGTAATATGTGTAATTTCCATTGTATCTTTTCTGTTCTTTTATTGAAAATTTGTTTGCAGTAAATAATTGTACAAGGTTAAAATCTACAATACCCACATTGTTTTGGAGTTTTTTGAAGAATTGTGTTGTACATATGTATATAATGCACTAAGGACATTGCCTAAATAAGGGGGACATGAATGTAATACCCCTAGGATGAACCCCAATTGTAAATGTACATATTCTTTATAGGCTATTGAGTCAGGATGTTTTGGGATATAGTGCTTTTGTATATATGTTTTGAGGCCAGAGTCCTTACATGATCTAGGCTGGGGAGCCTATGAGTTGAAAGGCTAGTGATCCTAACAAATGTGATATGTAATCAAACTCAATTATATTAATAAAATACATCAATGTTGCAAACCAAGTTAGAATAAAGAGTATGGGGGGCTAGGTATCCATGAGAGGGAAAGGGGGTTAAGGGATTAAGAAAAGGGGCTAATTCAAGGGGGGATTAAGCCAATGAATAAAATAATATTATTCCTAATTCCTAAATCTTATGATATTTTTTTATCCTAAGTTCCTAAGGGAGGGGAACAAATCACCAAGTGGAGAAAAAGGTAGTTCCTAGAGTGACAAGTGTTAAGATAGGAACATGCATACATAATGTTGGGAATGTAGTGTAATTCTCATTCTTTTCCAATCATTCACTCAATCTTTCCATTCCATCATCTATACCTTTTATGGAGAGGGAGAGTTGTGAAGATGGTTACCCATATAAATCATTGGTGGTTTGGGTTGAAGAAGTAGGCCATCAGGGCTGTGGAGCATTCTCTTGGGTGAGAGAATTGTTGGGAATAGGTTTCCCTGTGTGCTATCCTAGTAGGTGTCAAAATGTTTGAGAGTAGCCTTGTGTTCCAAGTGACACAAAGCTCTTAGAATTCCTAGACAACATGTTGATGAATCCTTGAAAGGGAAGTGGAACAACTGAAGGAATGTTGAGCAGAGAAAGAGTACACTTCTTGGGATGGGACAAGATGTGGAGAATGAGAGGATATGAGTTGGGAACTGTTGTTGTAGTTGGAACCTAGGCATGTCCTTTGTTGTGTTGTTTATCAAAACTTAGTTTGTCTTAGGTATCCTTTGCCTTGGTGGAATCATATCTCGAGATCGGGGGTGACTTGCAGTTGAGTGTAACACCATGTTTCCCCCAGTTTGTAAATATAACTATAATGGCCAAGAGACTATGGCAACCTCAATATGTGTGAATGTTTGATTCGATGGACCTTTGTATAAAAGGTCAATGAATGTAAATTATGTTATTTACTAGAAAATGGATAAGTGTTGCATGACTGTTGGAAGGGGGTGTTCTAAGAAATACCATGAATGCTATGAAAAGAGATGGTGAAGGGGACTAGGAATGGTTGAGTTAAACTTCACCAAACCAGTACCTTACTGGATTTAATTTCTCAGGACCAGAACAGTCCTCTAACCTAGTAATGAATTACAGTTAGGCTAGTAGGTGGGAAGACCTCCTCAAGATTTAATGAGGGGATGGGGCAGAGCACCCACCTGTAAGGCTTCCAGACCTGACCATGGGCTGGGAATTCAAGCCACACACAACCTTGTTGAGGGAGGAAATAAAGGAAGGTGTGGTGGGTAGAGGAAGATCTGTGAAGAGAGCAGAGGAGAGGTGAAGTTTTTGGGTTCAAGGAAGAACTAAGAAATAAGCATTCTGGTCAAAGGAAATGGTTGAGAAGGTTATGATACAAGTTGATAAATGAGGCCAGTCCTCCTTGCTTGGTATCATGTAAACCATTGCCAAGATCTTGCCGGAGGAGGAGAGTAACCTCCATCCCTACTGTTGATGAGACAGAAGAAAAGATTATGGTGCAGATCATCGTTGTCTAGCTCGGGGGTGGCTAGTGGTAAATCCTTTTGGAGTGACTGAGCCTATGGTTGGGTGGAAACAAACACCTCTTTCAATAGTCGCTTCACGTTATCTAGTTCTGAAAAGTATTTTCCTTTTTTTATGTGTGGAACTGGAATAATGGATGAATGCCTGGATTTATACATATGTGTATTTATAAATGTTTTCAGTGTGGAATGGTTATGGTATGTACATGCCTCCTTCTCCTTGTAAAATTACACTTTCGACCAATAGTTCGTATGCCCAACTTAGCTCCTGAGGCTTCTTGGGACATGAGCTAGTAAGACGACCGAGATAGGAGATATTGTGACAACTTGAACCTGTCCATCTGAAGAGGATGCCTTTTCCAGATCCCTTGTCATGTGAATGGAATTTTAGACCCAAGTCCTTAACCATTTCATGGTAAAATCTTAGGAAGGATAGAGAAAGTGGAAGCCTTAAAAGGGGAGGTCCCTTAGTTTGGAAGACCAACAGATGAGATTCGTTTGAAAGGACCCATATGACCAATACCCATGAACCTTGGGCTAAGCCTAAGGAATATATGCTCCCTTGGCTTCAGAGCTCCAGAAGTCTGGTACTTTGGAGTATGATCGACCTTACCAGCCTTACGCGGGCCAAAGGTAATCGGGAGACTCCGTATCCTGTAAGATTTACTGGTGATAGGAAGTTCCCTAGTTGGTTGGGTGAACCTATCTCGCCAACTAAATCTAGATCCGAAACCCCGAAGACTGGAGTCACGAAGGACCCAAATCCGTAGATCGTGGGATCCTTTGAATCCTTTCGCAGTCGTCGATATATTGGGGATACATGGAGCTAGTCCCTTTAATTCAGATATTGGATGCTTCAGGGGGTAAGAGGAGTTTTCATAACAATACTCCTGAATGTCGAATCCCTGAGGCAACCAGAGTCATAGATCTATAAGTCTACGTGACTGGATCTCGACCATGAGATCTAAGGGATTTTGAAAGATGATCAGACCAGAGCGAAGAGGCACAGTAACGCCATCCATGGTGATGTGGATTTAAACTTGATGATCCATGTGCCACATGGATTCATGCGCATCACCTACCCCATAGGACCTTTAGAATGTGACACACATCATCCCAAGTGAGGCCACGTGTCACCCCTGACCCATCTATGTGTCATCCCTTGGTACGTGCCCACCTAGCCAACGTGGTTGGTGAAGGGACTGGAACTCTGGGAGTCTGAAAGTTCAAAACTATGGAGGATTTGGAGTATAATATCGAAGAGAGTCCAAAGAGACTCGAAGCCCGAAGTAGCAGAGTAGATATGAACCATCCATTGGTAAGGACATGTGTCGACAACTTCCGCACTCCGGAGCATAAGTACTCCGAAAGAGTTGAAGAGTGGAGGGTTGAGAACTCCCGAAGGCTGAAGCATCGGAGTCCATCGTGACCATTGAATATAGGAGGACGAGTGGCAGAAGATCTGCCACTTTGAATAAAAGTCACTCCAGAGGGAAAGAGGTGTATGGAACCCTCGAAACTGCCAAATTCAATCTCATCCATTGGCTATGAAAGGAGTATGGACCGTAGATTTGACCCATGTGTGTCTGCGATTCTAGATTTCGACGGAATTGGAGTCAGGTGAGTCAAGAACACCCAAAGTTCGAAGTTCCGAAGTGTGCGAGAAACATATTGAGTTGGAACCATGTGGAGGTCCTGTGGCCTCGAACAATGAACACCTGAGGAACTTGTGAGAGGTATATCCACCAGTTCTGAGCTCAGTCCTGAGCATGGTGACTATGGATGGAAATCTCTGGACGATCATAATGGAATTGAGACCCCGAATGGAGGTCTTGATTTTCTTAAGAAGAACGAAATTTCAATGCCCCACCATGGGTTTGTTACAAATTGGTATTAGAGCATGGTTGCAATACTTGACCTGCTTGGGCTCATGAAAGATTCACGTAGGAACCTTATTTAAAGGACTTTTAAGGGTGACACCCTATTTTAATTCTCCCTAAAAGTGTTTGGTTAAACTTTTACTGCAGAAAATAATGTAGTTTTCTACTGTGTGTATTTAAGAAATATGAACTGTGTGTTGCCTATGAATTAATAGACTGATGGCTAATAGTGAGTGTTTTTTCAACACTCAAGTAGTTAGCGAATCACGGGAAAAAACAAGTATAAAGTATGGTGACGCGCCATGAAGTGGGGGATGGCTCCCACAATAGAGATGAAGAATCTGACGAGAGGAGGGTGCTAGAGACCCCTTCGGATCTGGCTGAAACTTTAAGGAGCCTCATGGCCAAATTATAGAGCTGCAAGGCTAACAATGAGAGATTGATAAAGGAGCAAGAGAAGAAAATGAAAATTAATGTAGTCTTGCTGCAGAGCTTATCCGACATACAGAGACAGCTGCAGCATGGACCTGCAACCAGTCATGTGGACCGACGACACACGAAGAGAAGTCAAAGTCCACTTGAAATACAAAAATGTGGTCCCATAAGTGACCACACAGGAAAAAGTGCCTCAAGGAAGGCCCACCCTGGAGGCAGGGGACGCTCATCGAGAGAGTCCTCTGGAAAGGAAACTGGCAACTCCTAGGGGGATTCTAGTAGCAAAACTAGCTCACATTCTCAGAAGAAGAAAAAGAATAGAAAGCATTCCAAAAGTCATGACCCTGAAGAGTTCAAGAAATCCAAACCACCCTCTTTTGATGTGGAAATTAAGAAAGGGGAAGAGGCAAAATCTTGGTTACTTCATTTAAATAAGTTCTTCAGAGTCCATTACTACTTTGAAAACTTGAAGGATCGAATAGCCATCTTGAACTTGAATGGGAAGGCTTCCATTTGATGGGAAGATCATAGGAATGCGAAATGAATCCATGAGAAGGAATTTTCATGGAAACAATTTGAGAAATACTTCAAGAAGAAGTATTTGTTTGAGAAATACTTTGATGGGAAGACTAAGGAGTTCTATGAACTCAAGTTGGGACAACTCACCATAGAGGAATATATCAATAAATTCCTTGAGATGATAAGGTATGTACCCTACATAAAGGATGAAAAGGTAAAAGTGCAACGATTTATCAGTGGGTTACCTCAGACCTACCAGAACAGGATTGAGTTTGACGAGCCCAAGACCTTAGAAGAAATTATCTGAAAGTCAAGGTATTGTTATGAATAGTTTGGGAGCCAGATATAACCTCGAGAGGATTGGAAGAAGAAGAATAGTTCATGATTCAAGAAGAAGGGGATTAAATCCTCAAGATTTAAGAACTATAGGAAGGACTCTAGGATAATCCTTCCTTCTAGAAGTGTATATCAGAAAAATTTCCCCTCTCATAGTGGAAATAAACCTTTTGGAGCAACCCCGGGAAAGACGGATAACGCAAAGAAGGAACCCTTGAAATGTTGGGGTTGTGGAGAAGAAAATCTACTGAGGGACTATCCACATAGACAACAGAATGGTAGGAGAGTTTACAACATCCAAGAAGCTACCACCATCAATGATGTGGCTAGGAGTATGCCACGGATTTATGCAGCTGTGGATAATAAACAAGCCGACCACCAAGCTTCAGTGGTGGAGATGGAAGGTATGATTGCCAACCATCTAGTTTCTATTTTAATTGACCCTGGCTCTAATTTGATTTATGTGTCCCGTCAGACTGTTGATAAGTGTAAACTGCAACCAGTTAGGTATGTTAAGTCATGGTTAGTACAACTAGACACTGGCACCAAAAGAAAAGTAGCGGAGGTCATACCAACATGCCAATTCAATATGGATGGATTTCCCACCCAAGATACCCTTAACATACTTCCCCTAGGATCTTATGATCTGTTTATTGGTATGGACTGGCTAGCGGCATATAAAACTAAGTTGGATTGTTACCATAAAGCCTTAGAATGTATAAATGAAGAAGGGAGAAAGATAACCCTTTGAGGAATTTAGAATATTGTCTTAGTAAGACAAATATCAACACTTCAAATGAAAAAGTATTACAGAAAGGGATGTCCTCTATATGCAATACAGGTGTTGAAATTGGTTGAGGATGACAGACCAAATCTACAGGACCACCCCATATTAAGATAATATAGAGATGTGTTTCCAGAAGAAGTACCAGGTCTACCTCCGACAAGAGACATTGACTTCTCCATAGATATTTCACCAGGATCAGTGCTAGTATCTAGGACACCCTATAGGATGAGTACACCCGAGCTAGTTGAGCTTAAGATATAGCTAAAGAAAATGATGGATAAAGGCTACATACAACCCAGTGTGTCTCCATGGGGAGCACCGATATTGTTTGTGAAGAATAAAGATGGAACCCTCTGACTATGCATAGATTATAGACAACTCAATAAGACAACCATAAAGAACAAGTACCCCTTACCAAGAATCGATGACTTGTTAGACCAATTAGGAGGTACTTCCATTTTCTCAAATATTGACTTGAGGCCTGGATACCATCAATTCCAAATCAAGGATGAAGACATCCACAAAATAGCCTTTAGGACAAGGTATGGTCACTATGAATTTGTGGTGGTGCCATTTGGGTTAACCAATGCCCCTGCCACTTTTATGTTCTTGATGAACAATGTACTCAACAAATTCCTAGACACATTTGTATTGGTTTTTATTGATGATATATTAATCTACTCCAAGAATAAAGAGGAGCATGGAGAACATATTATACTTGTACTTCAAGTTCCAAGAGAGCATCATCTCTACGTTAATTTTAGAAAGTGTGACTTGTTTCAAAAGCAAGTACATTACTTGGGCCATGTTATATCTGAAGAAGGGGTGGCAGTAGACCATGACAAGATCAGATCTATCATGGAATGGCTTGCCCCAAAGGATGTATCTGATACCAGATCCTTTATGTTCTTATCAAGATATTATCGAAGCTTCATAAAAGGATTTTCTAAGATTGGTTGTCCAATCACCGCCCTCAAGAAAAACGGGGTTAAATTCACCTGGACATCATAATGTGAAGAAATATTTCAGTAACTGAAATACCTTCTGAACCATGCACCCGTGCTAAATATTGCAGACCTGATAATGACTATCTCATGTGTACAGATGCCTTAAAGGAAGGACTCAGAGGAGTCCTTATGCAAGAATGATGTGTAATTTGCTATGAGTCTAAAAAATTGAATGAGCATGAAATCAATTATGTGACCCATGATCTGGAGTTGGTTGTCATAGTGCATGCTTTAAAAATGTGGAGGAATTACCTCCTGGGTAGGAGGTTTGTACTTATGACATGCCATTGTGGGTTGAGGCACCTATTTGATCAACCAAAACTCAATTCTAGGAAAGCTAGGTGGATGGCTCCCCTTAGTGAGTTTGACTTTGAAATCAAGCACATCAAATGAAAGGAAAATAGGGTGGCTGATGCCCTTAGCAGAAGTGAGAAAATGATTCACCTGGCAGTGGTAAGCACCTGTGAATCTAATGTCAGGGAGAGGGTCAGAAATGCGCAAGATATGGATGCATTTTTCAATATCTTGACATCATACCTAAAGAAAGATCCCACGGGGATAAAGTATGAAGGCTATCAGATGCTTGATGAAGGCATGCTAACCTACAAAAATAGATTGTATATTCCAAATTGTGACAACTTGAAGAGGTTCATAATGGATGAACTACACAAGAGACCATATACTGGTCACCCATGATATCAAAAAATGATCACGACCACTAGGAAATAATTCTATTGGTATGGAATGAAAAAGGAAATAGTTGACCATCTAGATAAGTGCCTAGAATTCCAGCAAGTTAAGGAAGAACAATGACACCTAGCAGGGTTGTTACAACCTATACCAATTCCATAATGGAAATGGGAAATCATTTCCATGGATTTCATCACCGGATTACCAAAATCGGCCAGGCAGAATGATGCCATCATGGTAGTATTGGAAAAATTGAGCAAGTCCACTCACTTCATTCCCGTCAAATCAACTTGCAAGGAAATAGTTATTGCTAACATCTTCATGAAGGATATATTTAGACTGCATGGCATGCCTAGGGAGATTGTATCTGATAGAGATACAAATTTCACTTCAAGATTTTGGAAATCCTTAATGGCTGGTTTTGAGACTAAATTGTTGTTTACAATAGTCTATCACCCTCAAACCGATGGACAGACAGAAAGAGTAAACCAGATATTAGAAGAAATGTTAAGGATGCATGTAATGCATCATCCTAAGAAGTGGGAAAACTACCTGCCATTGGTAGAATTTTCCTACAACAATGGTTATCAAGAGTCACTAAAGATGAGCCCTTTTGAAGCCCTCTATGGTAGACCGTGCAAGACTCTAGTCAGCTGGAGTAATCCAGTGGATAGAATTACAATCGAACCCGACATGCTGAAAGAAATGGAACAAAAAGTAATTCACATAAAGCAAAATCTGAAAATTGGTTAGGATAGACATAAAAGTTACGCCGACAGAAAGAGAAATCCCAGAGAGTTCAAGACAGGAGACCATGTCTATCTCAGAGTTAGGCCCATGACAAGTTCCCTGATATTGGGAGCTTGTGCCAAGATAGCATCGTGATATTACAAACCCTTTAAAGTTTTAGATAGAGTGGGAATTGTATCCTATAGGCTAGAACTCCCTCCCATAGTAAAGACACATAATGTTTTCCATGTTTCATTATTGAAGAAATATGTACATGATTCTAATCATATAATTGACTATTCTGTGATCTAGGTTGAGTCGGAGGGAGAATTCTTTCCAGAACCTCAATGCATACTAGACAGGAAGGAAACCCCACTCATGAACTGAACCATTTCATAGGTCAAGGTGCAGTGGAAACACTTTGGCCCAGATGAGGCTACATGGGAAATGGAGGATGCCATGAGACAAGCATATCCATTTTTGTGCACTTCTGTATATACAAAGCATGTTGACAGATAGAACATCGAGGATAATGTTCCTTTAAGGGGGAGGGAATTGTAACACTCTATTTCCACCAGTTTGTAAATATAACTATAATGGACAAGATACTATGGAAACCTCAATATGTGTGAATGTTTGATTCGATGGACCTTTGTATAAAAGGTCAATGAATGTAAATTTTGTTATTTACTAGAAAATGGATAAGTGTTGCATGACTGTTGGAAGGGGGTGTATTAAGAAAGACCACAAATGCTATGAAAAGATATGGTGAAGGGGAATAGGAATGGTTGTGTTAAGCTTCACCAAACCAATACCTTACTAGATTTAATTGTTTAAGACCAGAACAGTCCTTTGACCTAGAAATGAATTACAGTCAGGCTGGTAGGTGGGAAGACATCCTCAAGAGTTAATGAGGGGATGGGGAAAAGCACCCATCTGTAAGGCTTCCAGACCTGACCACGGGCTGGGAATTCGAGCCACATGAAACCTTGTTGAGGGATGCAAGAAAGGAAGGTGTGGTGGGTAGAGGAAGGCCTGCGAAGAGTGCAGAGGAGAGCTGAAGTTTTCAGGTTCAAGGAAGAACTGGGAAATAAGCATTTTGGTCACAAGAAATGGATGAGAAGGTTATGATACAAGATGATAAATGAGTCTGGTCCTCCCTGCTTGGTATTGTGTAAACCATTTCGAAGATCCTACAGGAGGAGGAGAGTAACCTCCATCCCTACTATTACTGAGCCAAAAGAAAATATTATGTTGCAGAGCATCATGGTCTAGCTCAGGGGTGGCTAGTGGTAAATCCGTTTGGAGTGACTGAGCATATGGTTGGGTGGAAATGGGTACCCCTTTCAACAATAACTTCATGTTATCAGGTTCTGATAAGTATTTTCCTTGTTTTATGTGTGGAACTGGAATAATGGATGAATGCCTATATTTATACATATGTGTATTTATAAATGTTTTCTGTGTGGAATGGTTACAGTATGTACATGCCTCCTTCTCCTTGTAAACTTACACTTTCGACCAATAGTCTGTATGCCTAGATTATCTCCTGAGGCTTCATGGAACATGAGCTTGTAAGACGATTGAGATAGGAGATATTGTGACAACCTAAACCTGTCCGTCCGAAGAGGATGCCTTTTCCAGACCCCTTATTGTGCGACCAAAATTCCAGACCCAAGTCCTTAACCATTTCATATTAAAATATCAGGAAGGATAGCGAAAGTGGAAGGCTTAAAAGGGGAGGTCCCTTAGTTTGGAAGACTAGTGAACGAGATCCGTTCGAAAGGACCCATATGACCAATACCCAGGAACCTTGGGCTAATCCTTAGGAAGATATTCTCCCTTGGCTTCAGAGCTCCAGAAGTCTGGGACTTCGGAGTATGACTGACCTTACCAACCTTACACGGGTTGAAGGTAACCGGGAGACTCAGTTTCCCATAAGATTGATCGGCGATAGGCGATTCCCCAGGTGGTTGGGTGAACCTATCTCGCCAACTAAACCAAGATCCGAATTCCTGAAGGTCGGAGCCATGAAGGACCCAAAACCGTAGATCGTGGTATCCTTCGAATCCTTTCCCAACCATCGATATATCGGGGATGGGTGGCGCTATTACCTTTAATTCAGATATTGGATGTTTCGGGCGGTAAGAGGAGTTTGCATAGCAATACTCCTAAATGATAAATCCCCGTGGTAACCATAGTCGTAGATATATAAGTCTGCGTGTCTGG
The DNA here is from genome assembly GCA_010110895.2 of Picea sitchensis. Lineage (NCBI taxonomy): Eukaryota > Viridiplantae > Streptophyta > Pinopsida > Pinales > Pinaceae > Picea > Picea sitchensis. The sequence goes on along the minus strand of SNQJ01S0067081.1, from coordinate 16,287 downwards.
ATCTCGACTGTGAGATCTGAGGGATGTTGAAAGACGATCAGACCGAAGTGAAGAGGCGCAGTGAACCCATCCATGGTGATGTGGATTTAAACTTGACGATCCATGTGCCACATGAATTCATGTGCATCACCTACCCCATAGGACCTTTGGAATGTGACACGCATCATCCCAGGTTAGGCCACGTGCCACCCCTGGCCCATCTACCTGTCAGCCCCTGGTACGTGCCCAACTAGCCAACATGGTTGGTGAAGGGACTGGAACTCTGAGAGTCCATAACTTTGGAACTCCAGAGGATTTGGAGTATAGTATCAAAGAGAGTCCAAAGAGACCCGAAGCCCGAAGTAGCAGAGTAGATCTGAGCCATCCATTGGTAAGGACATGTGTCACCAAATTCCGCACTCTGGAGAAAAATTACTCCGAAAGAGTTGAAGAGTGGAGGGTCGAGAACTCCTAAAGGCCGAAGCACCGGAGTCCATTGTGAACATTTAATAGAGGAGGACGAGTGGAAGAAGATCTTCCACTTCGAAGAAAAGTCACCCTGGAGGGAAAGAGGTGTATTGAACCCTCATAACTCCTTAAGTCAATATCAACCATTGGATATGAAAGGAGTGTGGACTGTATATTTGACCCATGTGTGTCTGTGAGTCCGAAGTTCAGAAAAATTAGAGTCAAGTGAGTCAAGAACACCCGAATTCCAAAGTTCTGAAGTGCTCGAGAAACATATTGAGTCGGACCCACGTGGAGGTCTCGTGGCCTCAACCAATGAACACTCAAGGAACTTGGGAGAGGTATATCTGACAGTTCTGAGCTCAGTTCTTAGCATGGTGACTGTGGTTGGAAAGCTCTGGATGAGCAGAATGGGATTGAGACCCTAAATGGAGGTCTTGATTTTATTAAGAAGAACGAAATTTTGATGCCCCACCATGGGTGTGTTACATTGAGAGTGAATGGACAACATAGTCTATGGATGGGAGGAACGTTTGAGATCTACAACCAGCCAATGATTTTAATTAAAATATAAGTGTATTTTATGTGTTTATAATGATTCATGTGTGGTAAATTCTATTAAATCTATTATGGTATATGTTTATATATTTATGCATAAATTTTATGTGTTAGAATTTCATATTGGTTACATATGTAGGGCATGTTAATTAAAAAATGGTATAAGAGAAAAAATGTTGTGTGGCATGGATCACCTTGTAGGTTTGGGATGTTACACATTCCTACTCTACCGAAAGGTATTTTGTTATTAAGTCTATGTTTGAGTATTTCTGTAAAATATCATTGGCTCAAGTCCTTCATGTAGTATGATAACTTCTTAGTGGGAATGACATTGAGAATGCTTATAGTGTTATGCATAGTTGTAGAGAGCCTTGGGGTAGAGCATAATAGTTCAATATAATTTTAGCGAGTATGGCCATGTGTTAGGGTCCTAACCCACACACAGGTAGAGCAATATATTCGGATATAATAAAGGTCAATATTAATAAGGCCTTTCAATAAAATAGAATAAGGCGGATGTAAGAATACCTAATAGAAGCTTCCACTTCTAGAAGGATCTTCCTCTATATGTTTCTCTTGATAGACATATTTAGTATAAATAAGGGTCGAGGGTATGAAAACCCTAGCTTGGAGATTATTGTAACAAAGCGATTCTCGACTGGAGGTTGCCCCCTCCAAGAGGCTCGTGAACATTGCTTTCTGAATCAAAGTGTTATTTCTTTTTTTGTTATTATATCATTTATGTGTTATTGTGGAGATTATGCTGGTTATATTACTATTATTCTTGCATTTCTAGCATTTTATTTCTATTCTACATACTTTTTATATCTGGTATATTACAAGTGGTATCAAATCACTTTCCTTGGCAGAAATTGTGGGAATTTTTTTTCCAGGGTAGAGACGTATTCCAGCGTCTTTAAGCCACAAATATCTGTCGTTACACGCATAAACCCACGGTTGAGGGATTCATACACGCAGAAAATACAAGTGGTTCTTAAGCGCACATCTGTTGGCCACCCTTGTAACCCCTGTTGGTACCCCTTCGAGTGGTAGCGCATCAAACAAAACCTATGTATTGATCGACCTAGATTTCCTGAAGCCCTCTTTAGAAAAACCGATCGACCACCTGACTACTATAGTGCCACCGAGAACAACACTCGGGAAGATACTCTCTAGTACCTGGGTAGTCGGGTAGTACGGCTAAGGGTACAATCTATCCTCCTTAGTTAGTGCCCAGAGATATTGGGCCAAGTACTATTGTTGGACCCTGCATGTATATCAGAGAGCTATAGCACAGGGAAAACCCTTTTCTGTAGAACCCTTGAATACCTAACCCTTGGGGGACAAAAATATAAACAAATTAAAATAGACAAGATCTCTTGTAGCACAACTATGTTCGGGTTGTCAAATCACTACACTTTTCTTACTGGTTAATCATTTGGGGATTTCATCACTGCATTATTCTTAAGACCGGAGTATAACTCTGCAAGTGTTAAAAAAAAAAAAGTCTGGAATTTTTTTCACCATTATTTGAGACCTATTCCATTGGATTCATCTCTTCGCCCTTATCACATTCATCCATATCATTTTTCGGAAATTTTTTTGACCCTGCCCGCTCCTTTTCAGTTCACCCATCCTCATGGCCCATACCCATAGCCAAGACCTGGAATCTCGCTTCAACACCTTGCAATATGGTCTCCTCGAGACCCAAAAAGAAGTAAAACAACTTAGTGCCAATGCTGCCTCCATCGATACAACCATCAATACAACCATAAATACAACCATGTAGTCCTCAATGGAGGAAGTCAAACATGAACTGACCACCCAGCTTGAATCTGTATTTTCATCACTCTGCACCAAACTGAAGATCCCTATAGATGACCCTTTCTTTGACGCATCTCCAAAGACTGAAGGTGAACATTCCTCCCATTCCCATACCTTTCAGCACCATCACTTTCAATGTGACCTACGCCTTCCGCGGGTGGATGTGACCAAATTTGATGGCTTGGACCCCACTGGTTGGGTAACCCAAATGGAACATTATTTCTCTTTATATGGCATTACAAATGACTTGGCCAAACTCTGGTATGGTGTTCTCCATCTAGATCAAGAATGTTGGCAATGGTGGCAATGGAGAAAAACTTCCCGTCAAGGGTATATTGCTTGGACCCAATTTATGACTGAGATTTATGAATGCTTTGACACTGACACCAACCGTTTGGGCCATTTGACAAAGTTGAAACAATCAGGAACAGTAGAAGACTTCATAGCTGCCTTTGAGCGCATGGATTTTCGAACAGAGGGCATGACTGATGCTTTCTTTCGAGAGTGTTTTATCAGTGGCCTCAAGGAGGAGATTCGGGCCCATGTCCTCATGGATCGACCCTCGAGTTGGGTGGAGGCTACTAAAAGAGATAAAGAAGCACAACAACTTGTATCCTCTCAAAACCGAAAACCCTCCTTTATCCCTCGCCCTAAACCTGTAAATCCCACTACTGCCTCCGCCCCATTAAAGATCCAAAAATTGACCAGGGCTGAAATGGATGAATGCCAACTCAAAGGCCTTTGTTATAATTGTGATGACAAATGTTTCCCGAGCCACAAGTGTAAGGAACAAAATCTTTTTATGGCCATCTCTTAGGATATTTCATAAGAGGATGTTGAAACTCCCCTTGTGTCTAAGTCACCTGAAATCACTAACATAACCCCTCCTTCAGACCCTCCTGAAGTGGAACCTGTCATTTCCCTCAATGCTCTCACTGGCTTCTCCACTCCCCAAACCCTCAAGTTAATAGGTTACATCAAGCATCAGAAGGTCATCATTCTGGTTGATAGTGGAAGCACCCATAATTTTATTCATCACCGCATTGCCCAAGAAACTCATTGCTACATCCATGTCGTCAACAATTTCCAAATCATGATTGCCAATGGTGGTTCAATGAAATGTGGAGGGCACTGTGAAAATGTCTGTCTCCAAATCGGTGACTACCACCTAAAATCCCATATGTTTTCTATCGACATGGGTAGTTGTGACATTGTGTTGGGTGCAGACTGGCTAAGGACTTTGGGTCCCATTTTCATGGATTTTAAGGAATTAACCATGCAATTCGACCAGGAAGGCCACCAATATAAATTCCAAGGCATCACTGTTGGTTCACCTAAGGTCATTAGTTCCCATCGCATGGAAAATATGCTAAAAAAAGGTCATTCTGGTGTCATTGCCCAACTCCATGCCATACAAGCAACAACGACACCCCCGGTGCATCAAGACCTCCAAGCCCTCCTTTCTAAACATCAAATGGTATTTTCTAGTCCACAAGGACTCCCTCCTTCCCACGGTGTTCATGATCATTCCATTCCCCTTGTAACCGGAAGCCTTCCTCCCAATATCCGTCCGTATCTCCACCCCTTTTCACAAAAAAATGAATTTGAGAAAATGGTCCAGGAACTCCTTAATGCAGGCATTATCCGCCCTAGTACGAGCCCTTACTCTTCTCCTGTAGTCATGGTCCTGAAGAAAGAAGGTTCTAGGAGAATGTGTCCTAACTTCCGTGCCCTCAAAAAACTGACCATTAAAGACAAATTTCCCATTCCTATCATTGATGACCTTTTGGATGAATTGAGTGGTGCCCAATTCTTTACTAAACTTGATCTTCGCTCGGGCTATCACCAAATACGTATGAAAGAGGAAGACATTCCCAAGATAGCCTTTCGAACTCATGATGGCCACTAT
>SNQJ01S0067080.1:22217-43467 GCA_010110895.2 Picea sitchensis | reverse complement strand
CAAGGTCCATTCACATCACACATTCACATTTTTGAGTTTGCCACAGTTCTTGGCTAGTATAGTTATTTTTACAAACTAGGGGGAAACAGGGTGTTACATGGTGGAACAATGGAAACACAATGTTGAACCCGCCTATCTGGTAACCTACCTATTCGGGAACCCGCAATCCAAAAAGTTTGTTCAATATGAAACGGTGAAGTGATCAGTCGGGCAGGCAATATAAAAGTAAGTGGAAATATGAAAACGTGAATCCACCAACTTCCAAAAAAAGGAGTAAGTAAGCAGTTCCAAAAAACGAGTTAGTAGCCAAGAAGGGAAAGCAGAGGGAAAAAAGAAAGGGGATGGCAATTTTCGGAAGTGGGAATTGGTGTAAGAAAGCCCCATTAATGGTCTTAACAGTAACTATGAAGTGCATTAAAACATGTTAGCAGGTCTTCAATCAAGGAATAGATACAATGAATGATGTTTATAGTTTCTAGGATTTGTTTGTATAAGAGAAGCATCAAAAAGTTATAAGAAAATCAATTTTGGGATGTTTAAGTAAAGCTTTTGTACTGTTAGCTTCACCGCAAATATAAGGACAACGAATTTTAATTTTAATGTCCTCTCGTTCATATGATAGTTCCATTAGACTTCGCATAGTATATATTATTTTATTTCAAATTATTCCAGGGATTTGATTTTGATAAAGGGGATTTTGTTTGCTAATGATCATGGAAGTCCGGGTGTTGTTTGCAGGCGGCGGAACAATGGAAACGCAATGTTGAATCCGCCTATCTGACAACCTGCCTATTCGGGAACCCACGATCCAAAAAAAAAAATCGGTATGAAATGGGGAAGTGGTCGGTCACACTGGCGATATAAAAGTAAGTGGAAATATGAAAACGTGAATCCGCCAACTTCCAAAAAAAGGAGTAAGTAACCAGAAATGGAAAGCACATGGAAAAAAAGGGGATGTCAACTTTAGGAAGAGAGAATTGGTGTAATAAATCCCCATTGATGGTCTTAACAGTAACTATGAAGTGCATTAAACATGTGAACAGGTTCTTCAATCAAGAAATAGATACAGTGAGCCATACTTATAGTTTCCAGGATCTGTTTGTATAAGAGAAGCGTCGAAAACCTACAAGGAAATCAATTTTGGGATGTCCTCTTGTTGAATTGATATAACAACGACGAAATCAAATTTTAATTCCCTCTCGTTGATATGATAGTTCCATTGGACTTCGCATTATATTCTTTTATTTCAAATTATTCCAGGAGATTAATTTTGCTAGGTTCATCGATCAAGGAAAAATGCTAAAAATAAGATAAAGGGGAATTTGTTTGCTAATTTGTAGATCGCGGAATTCTGAGTGGTGTTTGCAGGTGGCGGAACGATGGAAACACAATTTTGAACTTGCCTATCTGGGAACCCGCGATCCAAAAAGTTTGTTCAATATGAAATTGGGAAGCGAAGGGGATGGCAATTTTTGGAAGCAAGAATTGGTTTAAGAAATCCCCATTGATGGTTTTAACAACAATTATGAAGTGCATTAAACATGTGAACAAGTTCTTCGATCAAGGAATAGATACAAGGAGCCATGCTTATAGTTTCCAGGATCTGCTTGTATAAGGGAAGCCTTGAAAAGCAACAAGAAAATCAATTTTGGGATGTCTAAGTAAAGTTATTGTACTATCAGCTTCACCTTAAGTATAACAACGACGAATCTGAATTTTAATGGCCTCTTGTTGATATGAAAGCTCCATTGAACTTCTCAAAGTATATATTCTTTTATTTCACATTGTTCTAGGAGATTAATTTTGCTAAGTTCATCGATCAAGGAAAAGTGCTAAAACGAGCCACATACTACATTTGTGTCATAGAGCTTATATTAAAGGGGAAAACATGTCCTCTATAGTCTGTAATATAATAGAAAAATTGCGAAGATCCCGAATGTATTATTAATTTTTCAAAACAAAGCATACAACCAAGAATCAAGTAAACACCAAACATGCCTGAAGCAAGACCCCACAAGGTTCCATAGAGAAGCACGCATCGACCTTTGCATCAAACAATTTGATATATAAAAAAAATATGTCATGGCATTGGTTTTGTCTTACATCTGGTACATGTTCTCATGAGAAAATAACCGGGGCCATGGGATATAGACAAAAGTTTTTCAAACACAAAATAGCACAAAATCAGTAAAACACAAGATAACACAAAACCAACAGAGCTTCGCCACTGCACGCTATCTATAACCAGATCTCAAAATGGGGAACAAGAAAGTTGTCGATTAATATTTTACCATTAAGCAAGATCACTATGGACATTTTCTCCTGATAGTGCCATGGTCTATCACTACCAGTTTTAACAATGCCAAATTTCCAATATTATTGGAAATTCCTGATGATTCTGCCCAGATGAGAAAGCTATTTTGACGGTTCAAAGGATGGGCCCGAGTTATTTACATTTGGATACTTTTTATGGGTTTTTCTCTCATTCTCCCCATTTCTGGATTGAACAATCTTATGCACGTGAAATCTCTATATCGAGATCTAAAAATCTCAACTTGATGTTTCAATCCATGTTGATTCATTTTTTTTTTCAAATAGGGCATCGAGAAAATCCTATCATCTCTATATAGTGGGCACCCAAAAAACATGCAGGGTCCTCCATCAAAGACACATCCAGCAAATTTTTTTATTTTTATTTGCACACCGAAACAAATATGAAAAGTTCTTACTGGCAGATGCAAAAAAACATCAAAATAACAACATTGATTTCATTTGTAATTAGATTCTCAAGTACTCGAGTCCGATGAACATTCATCTTGGTGTTGAAGAAATATTACAGAGACACGAGATATTTTCGTTTCCTGCCAAAGTTTGATATGATTTTTTAATTTTTTTTTTCCAACCGATATGCAATATTTCATTGTCCTCATTTAAGGTAAATTTGCTATGTATCCGAAAGTCGCGCAACATGTAGACACTGCTTGGATTTTTCTGTACATATGATTCATATGACAATTTTTCTAACCCAGGAAGAACATCTTGTAATATAGGCTTTCTAATTGTACACTACACGGTTGTGTTGCCCACAGTTCGGATGGTAGCATTGAGGCAATTTACATATATGTATGGACTTTTTCACTGCATCGTAGAAATTCAATCGTATCATCACTTATCAAAGTAGAAGCAAAAGGAGGAGAGTTGCATTTCACACATATAGGCTCAAAGGGGGTTGAGTACACATTCCCTGCAACCAAAACACCTTCAACCTGGAAACGTGAGCATAGAAATTAATATATTGAAAAATATAATATACAAATGCACCCCCCCAAAAAACAAATACCCAGAAATTTGGTGAAGGCTATTTGTATGAGAAAAGTGAGGATGAATCTGTAGATGTATACAAACAACAGTTGTAGATCTAGATATTTTCTTCAGATCCTTTACTATGTCTTCTCGCAATTATGTTACAAACATTTCTTGGGTTCTGCGAAATATCCTTTCTCTAACATCCCTTTTCTTTGTTATATTTTTTAAGAGAATAAGTGGAAATTTCCGTTTATGCAATTGTTGTTCCATTGACGAAAACAAATTTGAATAGGTATCGAACAATTGCTGTTGCAAAATGGAACAATGCAATATTTGTGTAACTTAATCGAGATACATGGACATGTGAAAGTAAAGGACAAAACTGGATATGGAGAATGGTACCATTCCCTTGTCGTTGTCTGACTCTCCATCTTTTATATGGAGAATGTGTTGCGAGACAATTTTTCTCGCCAGTGTGACAGTTGCGCCAATGGTTCTGATTGGGTAAATGTCTTTGTTCTGTGCAAGTTGGTTGATAGTTGCGTCCAGGACGAAACAATACTCTAAACAAATAGAGGGATTTTTTTCCACAAAATTTGTTTCATTTAGAGAAATAATCCGATCACAATCACCACGTTCATATACTGTTTTGGGCAATATATTAAAATTTGTAATGGATATCCCATTACCTGACAATATCTTTTATGCATTTTTCTAGACAAGTTGTGTAGGAATAATCAGTGTGACTGTCATCATGGCCTCCTTGTCTGTCATGTCATCACACATAATGGATCTACTTTTGTTTTCCTTGTCCAAGTAGGTGCTAGAGACAACCATTATGTCCCCAATGAACACTTGTCTAGTTCAATGGTTGTTCAAGCCCTCTATTGATAGTATGTTGGGTGTTACAAGTTTAGACCTAGTGACAATTTTTGAACAGAAAAAGTAAAGTGAATGGTAGTGTGCATTTTTTGTATTTATTTTCTATTTTTCCTGGCATAAATTTACAAGTAGACGGACAACTTGGATGAACTATGGATTTGCAACCATAAATCTTAGTCTGCGGAACCTGCGCTATGTTCGACGTCTCGCTTGTACTTGTTGATACTTATTGTGAACTTCAAAGTATGTATTGCAGATGACATCAACATATTCACCATGCCATAGATGAATAAATAGCTGAGGATATTTGTTCTGTAAACATACTAGGAACATAATGTATGCATATTTACCTTTGGCCTTGTCGATCTGTTGATGTATGGGATGACTAACTGCTCATGGCCATGTCACTAGTCCAACTTTTTCTGATGCAAGCATGTGTAGATAAACATCAGAAGGAATAAACAAGAATATGCATTGTATATTGTCTATAATTTTTCTTAATTTGACATGCAAGGTGGAAAGAGATGGAATACGAAATAGGGTGTCAAGGGATACTCAAGAAACATGAGGACCTGAGGGTCTAATTGTATGCCTCGGATTTTTTGACTGAAAAAATGTGTAACAGTAAATAGGGCGTGATGGTGGAGCATGACGACCAATCTATATATCACGAAACCTCGGAAGCTAGAGGCACAATCTTGAACCCGTCATCCCGACACCCGCAATCGAAAAAGTGGGTAACTATGGAATAAGGTAGAAGCGAGAACATAAATGTGAATCTGTGAGCCCACCAACCCACACACCAAGGCATTTTTGGAAAGATGACTAAGTAGAGCAATTAGAAATAAAAAGGGATAATAGAAAATGGAAAAAGTAGAAATGGGGAGGGAACAAAGGCCAATTGTTGCCAAATCATGGTTTTCTATTCCAATATTATATGCCCCCACCCACTTTGTATATTTAATTTACTAGCACAGTTGGTATACCTTTTCGAAGATTGCACCATAGACCCCTATGTTGTTGCATACAAGAATTCATCTTCCTGTTCAACCAATATGTTTCTTCCAAGGTAGCAACGTTGAATATACAATTGACATGAAGGCAAGTTAGTATGAAGAAAGACATGTAAAAGAAAGAAATACAGTTCTATTTATTTCAATGTAACAACAAAGAGAATATGATTCACATGAGAATAAGAAGAAAGATACGTAGTATATACATACAGTAAAGAAGGTGCAAAGCAGTAGAAAAAGTAGAAAAAATACACAAACAATAAGAGTATAGGTATGCACCTATGTAACTCCTCACCTACATTTATGCCAAATATTCCATCATCCTCTCTAGCCATTTTGTTTGTTTAAATGTAGGAATGCAGGAAAAATACAATGGACATGAAGGAATTTAAGTTATTATCAATATCTACATACAATAAACTAGGTGAAGACATATAAAGACAACAAATGAAATACAAAACTACGGAATATGAAATAACAATGCAAGCATGTACCTTTGTATCTCCTCTTCCACCGCTGCAGTCAAGACTCCATCGTTTTCTCCAACTATTATGTTTGTTTGAATGTGGGAACACACAAAATACAATGAACATGAATGGAATTTGATATGCACCAGAGAACAAGTAATATGTACATACAATAAATGAGAATCCACGAACAGAATAAAAAATAGTCAGAAATATGAACCTTTTCTTTTCTCTATCCATAGTTGTAAATATATAAAGTTTTTCCCTGGCCAAAATATATTACAAGCCACAAAATATTAAGAAATTGCATGGCCATAAATAAATGATTCTGGTTTTCTGTGGCAAAGTATCCATATATGCTTCCAACCATGGAAATATAATTTTGCATTATCTTTGGTGTACATATCATATCTCAAGTACAAGACAAATTGTATCGTAGTCACACCAGTCTGTGTAGAGGATAAAGAACATGTATTGTGATATGGGGACATTCCACCAAATATGGTTAATAAGTGCAGTTTGCACATGTTTTTTATAATAAACAAATAGCAGACATTGCAATTGCACATGTAGTTGTCCAATTATTTCTTATGCCACTATTTTATATCATGTCAACACTGAAGTATGAGAAAAAATTTACAACAGAACAGGCCCGCATGGAACAGGCGTGAGATATCGATTTTTCCAGACACAACAAATAACACAATCATAGGTCCACTCATGAGTGCAGGGCCTGAACACCGTAAAGTACCCAAATAAAAAAGAAAAAAAAAACTCTAACTATCGGGGCAGGACCCCAGCGAGAAAGCACAAACAATCCCAATTTCGGCACCAGAGCCCCAAACTCGTAAATTTGAGCCAAACAACAACAACCAAGAATCGACAAACCAACGAACCGATAAACAAGCAACAACCATCAAACCAGTAAACACCATATGTATCTCCAACAATTACCAAACTGCATCCAAAGCAAAAAAGAAACCAGAAACATATGATGAACATGCTAATAGAAATAAGCAAACATTCTTACTTGCAAACTACAAACACTGAACAACAAAGAAGGAATAGAAAATGAAATTATGGTATGGAAACTTACTCCGAAACGATGAAAGGCAGAAGCGCAGGTCAAATTGTGAACCAAACAACAACAAGCAGCAACTGACGAACCAACGAAGAAGAAGCACCCATCGAACCAGTAACAATGTATGTAGCTTCAACGATGACAAAATTGCATTCTAAGCCTAGAATAATTATGAAACATACAATGCCTATTCAAATGGCGGTGGACAACAATATTGTCTAAATTCACTGCAACATTGTATGGAAAATTTCGAGGAAAAATGTACTTTGGGAAGACTATTTAGATAAACATTTAAGGCTGGTAGTTTGTTTAAGGGCCTCGCGGTATGCAAACATTTAAGTTTTCAGACCTGTTTCAGGACCTCGCGCAATGTAAACATTTAAGTTGTCAGGCCTATTCAAGCACCTCAAAAAAGGTGTCAATGATCTAAACCTTCAGTATGTAAACATTTCATAAATAATAATAATAATAATATGTATTTTTTTATAATAAATAAATACAGAAATAATTCTTTTAGTTTTGTACTTCGAATAATAGAAATTATGCAAAAATTTGTAGCCAAACAAATAAGTAATATAAAGTCAACGAATTATCGATCACCATAAACATTGGATATCTAAACATTTCAATATGAATAGCACAAATAAAAGAAAGTACTGTACATGATAATACTTTGGATATGGCAACATATAATTCATTGAGAATAACGAAACTGGCAATAAGACCTCAAATCTATCATCCAATCACTTCATGACATATACGGGGTTTTTTATTATATAAAAAATAATGATTTTAGTTCTGTAGGTTGAACATTAGAAAGTATGCAAAAATTTGTAGTCAAACAACAAACAAATGTAAAGTCAACGAATTATCAATCGCTATAGTCCCTGTACGCCTTTGGTTGGGACTAATAAGCAATGTTTGATATTATGGTATAAGTACTTTATTTAACATATTAAACAATTTTTTGATATAGATACTTTGTTTATTTAGCATAGTAAGCTATTCTTTAATATAAATAACTAAATAACTATGTTTATTTAGTATATTAAAGTAATTAATCTTATAGTATATATATTTTATTTGGAATAAAAAATTCAGTAGTTTTAGAGTATAAGTGTTCTAATTAGCATAATCAAGTAAGAAATCTTCTTGTCTTTATTTATTTAGCATAGTAAGCAACTTTTTGGGATAATTATTTTATTTATTTAGTAAAGTGTTATTAAACAATTTTCCTTAATCTGGTATAGAATGATTAAGTCGTGAGATTAATTTTTCTTAAATGGCAAACCATGGCATTAACTTTTTTGAGTTAGATGAGATTGGAAGGTCAACACAATGTAGTTCTTATGCACTGCTAGAGGGGAGGATGGGTTGTTCTTTTCTTCTTGTTGGATTCCCTTCTCATTTATAGGACACAAGAAGTAGAATACATGGGACCATAAGACTTTGTTAATGATTCACAAGAAAGCCCCTAAGGAGCTTCTACATTTATTATCTCCTCTTAATCCAATCCAATCTCATATACAATATCTTTAGTATATATCTATATCTAGGAGAACCACTCGATCTAAATGTCCTCTGCCAGAAAGGGCTTTGACCCTTGATTTCGTCGCTACTTTATTGGTGGGAAACAATGCTCTAAAGGTCTCGGTCACATTTGGTGGGGGAGCTCGCAGTGAAGGTCGTGAAATTGTTGGAAATAGTAATTACAAGTCGGTGAGCTCACGTCTCCGTTGATTTGTCAGTCAGTCGAATTGTCATTCCATTGCTTTTTCAGTTAGACAGTCAGTCGTCGGTCTGCAAATGCAAAGTCACTTGTTTACTCAAACTTAGCCTTAGTTAGTCAGCAAGCAGGAGAGTTATTAATGGAGCCGATCTTTATCTTTCTTGAGTCCAATTAAGTAGTTGAAGAGTCATTCAAATCTATTATGTCTTAAATGGTAAGTTGGTTAGCTTTTGTAAGAAGTCTCACTCACAATCTTATAAGTTTGAGTCTATAGTCAGTAAAAAATACATAGTAGAGAAGTAGAAAGAACAAAGGTGCGAAGGAGAAGCAACAACAATAGCTGAGTAGTCAAAGACGTCTGAGAAAAAGATCTGTGTTTGTAAAGTCAACAGAAGAAGTTTTTTGAGCCAAGGCTCATCATAGTATTGTACTATGTAACCACATGCAGCACGTCAAGATTTAATATATACATCAAGTAGTTTGATTGTTGATCAGTTTATGTGTAATTTTGAGTTTTTGTTGTGTTTATGAATTTATGTGTTAAATATTAGCACATAGTAAAGAAATTGTTACTTTAAGTATTTTATCATAGCACACAAAAATTCAAGTAGGTTTCCCATTACGCGGTAAGTCCTGAGTGTTCAGTGACGAAATTTTTTGTGGCACCCAACATTTGTCACTGCATTGTGCACAATTTCCCTGTGCACTGTGGATCCTAGATTTGGTATTAGAGCAGGTTGATCAGAACAATTTCAAGAGAAGTAGCTCTGTTATAAGGTAAAATATGGCCTATACCTCAAATCTACAAGCTCCCACTTTTACAGGAAAGAACTATGAGATGTGGTCCTTGACCATGAAGACATTGTTATGAGGTCAATATGTATGGGAGATAGTCAAGAATGACTATGTGGAACCAACAGATCAGACAACATATAATGCACTCACACAAGTTAAGAAGGATGTCTTGAAATATCAAAGAAAGAAGGATGGAAAGGCGTTGTTTTACATACATCAAGCCATGCGTGAGAGCATACTCCCAAGAATTTCATCAACAAAGAAAGCCAAGGAGGCATGAGACATACTACAAACCTCTTATCAAGGTATGGACAAAGTCAAGACTTTTAAACTACAAATTCTTAGAAGAGATTTAGAAACTTTGTTAATAAAAGACATAGATTCAGTAGATTTAGTTTATACCCATGTTTTTGGCCTAATAAATCAGATTAAGTCTCACAGTGAAACCATAGAAGATAGAAAGTTGTTGAGAAGGTACTTATGAGTCTTCCTCCTAAATTTGATACCTTAGTTGTGACTCTGCAAGAGAGAAAAGACTGTAGTCAATTTAGTTTAGATGAACTACAATCTTCCCTCATTAATCATGAACACAGATTGAATAGGTCAAATATGTCATTGGAGAATGCATTTTCCACACAGTCATCTATAATTCATGGAAGAGGAAGGGGGAGAGATAACTCTAGAGACATAGGAATAAATTATGTCATAGGTGGATGTAGTAGAAATCCTAGAAATACTGGTGGAAGAGGTCAAAATCCAAATACTAGTCAGTCAAGTGGTTAGAGAAATAACAAATCAAAGATTTAGTGCCATTACTGTAAGAAGTATGGACATTATGCATATCAGTACAGGAAGATATAGTATAATCAGAACAAGCAAATTCAAGATCAGTCAAACAACACAAATAACTAAACCAATCCTATGTTTATGGCATGCGCTGAGGTGATGCCTATAATTTCCCCATTTGAATGCAATGTTGCTCAAGCAAGTCCATGTGACATATGGTATTTGGATTCAGGTTGCAGTAACCACATGATAGGAAACTTAGAGTTGTTTTCTAGTTTTCATAAGTCAGTCCAAACCAAGGTTACACTTGGAACAGATATCTGAGTCACTGTCTTCGGCAAAGGAAATATAAACATTTTAACTAAGCAAGGAGAACAAAAAGTTATACCTGATGTATATTATGTTTCTGGTTTGAAGCATAATTTGATGAGCACAACACAACTGTTACAGAAAGGATACATAATCTACATGGAAGATAATCACTGTGTGATTATGGATAGATGCCCAAGCAATCAACTTATTGCAAGAATTCAAATGACAAGTAACAGAATGTTCCCATTGACATTGAAATCATCCAAGAAGAAGAATACAATGCTATATGTTGGTAAAGCAAAAGATGAGCAATTAGACACTGCATTTACAACAAAAAATGTGCGTAGTTTCAATTAAGAAAATAGTGAGCACAGTGTAACCAAGAAAGGAGAAAATGACGCAAAAATGAAGGCAACATTCCAATTTGAAGTATATGATGATTCCTAGTTATATTTGGACATTTAAACTTTGGAGGTCTGAAGCTGCTACACACAAAGGATATGGTAAAAGGTTTATCATTGATTGAAAAAGAAGAAAGGATATGTGAAGGCTGCATATTTGGCAAGCAACATAGAGAATCATTTCCAGTTGGAAAGTCTTACGGAGTAAAAGCTCCACTGGAAATTGTACATTCAAACATTTGTGGACCAATGCAAACTCCATCTATAGGAGGCAATACTTATTTTCTGACATTCATTGATGATTTCTCCAGAATGACATTGATTTATTTCCTAAATCATAAATCTGACGCATTGAGTTGTTTTCAGCAGTCTAAATCACTTGTGGAGAAGCATAGTGGTTATTACATCAAGTGTCTAAGAACTGATAGAGGAGGAGAATACATATCAAGAGAATTTCAGAATTTTGTAAAGATCGTGGCATCTACAAGCAATTCATCATGCGATATACACCACAATAGAATGGTGTTGCAGAGAGAAAGAACAAAACCATCATAGAGATGGTGCGCAATATGTTGGCAGCCAAACATTTTTCAAATAAGTATTGGGCTGAGGCAGTAACAACTGCAGTATACATCATGAACATATGTACAACAAAGAGTGTGAAGAATAGAGTTCATCAAGAAGCATGGATAGGATTAAAGCATAATGTGGTGCACTTAAAAGTTTTTTGGTTGTGTCGCATACGCACATGTTCCAGATGAGATGAGAAAGAAGTTGGACAACAAATGTCAGAAATGTGTATTTGTTGGGTATTCTGAAGAAACAAAAGGATACAAGTTGTATGATCCTATTGCAAGAAAAGTCATAATCAGTCATGATGCTCAGTTCGTGGAGAATAAAGCATGGGATGGGAACATAGAAAAAACCAATCAAAATTATTGATGCAATGGAGCATGATGACACAAAAGATGAAGTGGTTCAAGCACCAACCACATGAAAGTGCACAATCCCTTATATATCTAGCATTGAGACACAGATCATAGCGCATAATACTCCAGTAATATCAACAGGTGTGCAATCTCCACCTAGATCTCAACAAACTCTAGCAAATAGTCTAAGTAGTTCTACATCTCCAGATCCAACATTAGCGAGTTTGTTACCAAGAAAGACAAGAAGTCTACGTGACATCTATAATGAGGACGCAACAAATTCATTTTCAGTGTTTCCTTGTTTTCACAAATAGATGATCCATTAACTTTTGAAGAAGCAAACAAATATGATGTATGGGCACAAGCCATGGATGAAGAAATCATATGCTTAGAGAACAATCAGACATGGAAATTGGTAGATGTACCTAAAGACAAGGATGTGATAAGTGTCAAATGGATTTATAAGACCAAACAAGATGCAGAAAGAAATGTGCAGAAGCACAAGGCAAGGTTAGCAAGAGGTTTTACACAACAACCTAGAATTGATTTCAATGAAACATTTGCACTAGTTGCGTGCATGGACACAGTCAGAACTGTGTACTTATCCATTGTCGTGCAGTACAAGTGGCCAGTTTATCAAATGGATGTAAAGTCAACATTTTTGAATGGAAATTTAGAAGAAGAAGTGTATGTGGAACTACTATAAGGCTACAAGGTTCTAGGACAAGAAGACAAAGTTTACATATTGAAAAGGCATTGTATGGATTAAAGCAATCTCCTAGAGCTTGGCACAGTTGGATAGATTCCTACCTCACAAAGAATGGATTTCAAAGAAGTGAAAGTGAGCCAACACTATACATCAAAGCAAATCAGCAAGGTAACATGTTAATTGTTTTCTTATATGTAGATGATTTAATATTTACAAGTGATTTTGGCATAGAGGAATTTAAGTCAGTCATGAAGGATGAATTTGAAATGACTGATTTGGGGCTTATGAGATATTTTTTGGGAATAGAAGTTCACCAATCCAAAACTGGTATATTTATCTCACAATATAAGCATGCGCATGAAATCTTAAAAAGATTTAATATGATGAATTCAAAGACAGTCCCAACACCTGTCATAACATGATTGAAATTAAGCAAGGAAGATGAAGGGTCCAAGGTAGATCCCACATTGTTTAAAAGACTGGTAGGCAGTCTTATGTATCTAACAACAACAAGACTTGATATTATGTATGGAGTAAGCCTAATTTCAAGGTTCATTGAAAATCCAAAAGAATCACATTGGAAGGAAGGAAAGAGAATTCCGAGATAGGTGAATGAAACAATAGATTTAGGCATTAGATATTCTACTTTAGAAGATTTTAAACTGATTGGATACATTGATAGTGATTGTGGAGGCAACATAGATGACATGAAAAGTACCTCTGTGTACACATTTCATTTTGGAACATGTATGGTATCATGGGAATCAAGGAAGCAACCCATTATGACTCTTTCTTCAGTAGAAGCAGAGTACATCCCAACTACAAGCTTGTCAAGTAGTTTGGATGAGGTGAATGTTAAAAGATTTGTTGCAAGAACAATAGGAACCAACAACAATATTTTGTGACAACAATTCAACCATCATGTTATCAAAGAATCATGTGTTTCACAAGAAAACCAAGCACATTGATACAATTTATCATTTTATCAGAGAATTGGTGAATAACAAAGAGATCTGTTTAGAGTTTTGCAGGTCAAAAGAATTAGTCGCATATACTTTTACAAAGGCTTTAACAAGAGATGCATTTCAATATCTGCGCAGTAGTCTGGGAGTCTACGCAGTAACAAATGAGCAACAATAAAATGTAAACTCATTTTTTGATGTAAATTTTTTTGTTTTTGTAATCCCACCTACTTATAATTAAGGGTGAGTGTTGGAAATAGTAATTACAAATCGGTGAGCTCATGTCTCCACCGATTTTTCAGTTAGTTAGTCAGTCGTCAGTCTACAAATGTAAAGTCATGCGTTTACTCAAACTCAATCTTAGTCAGTCGGGAACGGGAAGCAGGGGAGTTATTAATGGAGCCGATTTTTATCTTTCTCGAGTCTAGTTAAGTTGTTGAAGAGTAAGTCGAATTTATTATGTTTCAAATGGTAAGTCGGTTAGGTTTTGTAAGAAGTCTCAGTCACACTCGTTATAAGTCCGAGTCTATAGTCTGCGAAGGAGAAGCAACAACAACAATGGAGGAGTCGAAGAAGTCTGAACACAAGCTTTGTGTCTATGAATTTAGCAGAAGAAGTTGTTTGAGCCAAGGCTCATCACAATAGTGTACTGTGTAACTATGCACAACGCGTCGAGATTTAATATATAAATCAAGTAGTTTGATAATGGTTGTTTATCAGTTTATGTGTAATTTTGAGTCTCTCTTGTGTTTATGAATTTATGTGTTAAAGATTAGTTTATAGTGAAGAAATTGTTACTTCAAGTATTTTATCAAGGTGTTGGCTATACTTTGTACCTGGCAATGTAAATTTGGACAAAAACGCTATTCTCTGTTGTTTAAATTGCATTTTTTAATGCATAAATGGATTCAGCTTGCTGAAAAGCCCTTGGGGCTCTAGGATTATACAAACTTAGTCACTCAAATCTACAGATCCAATCATTCATCACCGGATTTTGGGTAAAATCAAACCAAAAAAATTGCTAAAAACCTCCAAAAGATAGAACGTTTAGAGTACTGCTTTTATCACAGTGCACAGAAATTCAAGTAGGTTTCCCATTGCCACAGTTCACAGAAATTCAAGTAGGTTTCCCATCGCGTGGTAAGTCTTGGGACGGAGTTTTTTTTTGGCACTCAGTATTTGTCAGTAGGTTTCCCATTGCGTGGTAAGTCTTGTGATTGGAGATTTTGACGTTTGTCAGAAGCGATGCAGACAGTTTCTTTGTCTGTTTTTCATTCTCCTACTTGATTCTGTTGCCATGGCTACCACGCCCGGGAAGCCGGCGAGTGTGCACTGTGTTTTACACTAATACACATTAGGCTCCACCTTGGTTTCTTCCCTGAATTTTTGTTTCTGTATTAAATGAGCTGACAAATATCTCCGGCCTCAGTTTTACTTGGTTGGAGATTTTCACGTTTGTCCGAAGCAATGCAGACAGTTTCTGGGTCTGTTTTTCCATCATTTTTATGATAGGGAATGGATCTCTTCCTGCCCAGAATATGCTTCCTGTGCGTCCTGATCTACTTGCTAATTTGAAGTTTATTCGTACTCTTTCTTTAGGACAAAGGCTGGAGATCAATCCATAACCTATAAAACATAGATGCATACAGTCTTTTCGTTCATAAAGTAATCCTTTTTCTATGTTGTCTTAGTGTGATTTTTATGTATTTTATTAATAACCAAAGCTACATTTTTCTTCATTCAGTGCATACGATTGAGATCTGTTCAGTGACCATCATTATCATTTTGTGGTTCCTTAATAACCAGCAATACCATTATGTTATACCATCATGTCAATGGTGATGGTGTTCCTTAATAACCAGTAATACTATTATGTTAATGGTGAATTTAGAGTTATACTACACTACATCATATATTCTAAATCATAAAAATATATTGGAAAAATGTTGCTGTAATAAAATGTAGCTTTAAAAATTCATCTGTATTTTTTCAAATGACAAAGCACAGGAAGCCCTAAAAAAATTCCACGCTCAACTATGAGAAGAACAGTTGTTCGACACAGATTAAGCTGCCATAGAACAGTTGTTTTACCAAATTTTAAATGGAAAAAACAGCAGGAAAATGATAAAATTTATAAAACATTTAAATTTATGTTTGTTAATTGTGTCTTCGAACTACAAATTAGACTTCATCTGCATGTGTTGATTTCATCGATTTTTATATCACAGACTTCAAATTAATAGACAGAGATACACCTATCAGCTATAATTATTGCTTAACAGAAAATATAAAACTCTGATGTAATATATTCATCAGTAGTCTATGATTTACATCCAAATCCAAACGAGGTAATTGCTAAAGTACCGAAAAGAACAGACGAGTTGTTGTGCTAACAGAGTAAGATCCATCTGTGAAGAAACAGTGCATAAATCCATGGCTTCGGAGTGACTGCAATACATATAATTTTTACCTGAACACACATACAATAGATGGAGATGCAATATATATCATCTTACAGATGACTACAGATAGCTCGTTATTTCACATTAGCAGATTGAGTGGGCGGTCTATTACCCGGTGCCACCATAACTGGCCATAAGATTATACCATGGAACAGTAGAACTGTGAACGTTTTCATAATAATTGTCATGAGTACTAAGGGAATCAGATGCTCCCCGCATTGTTGAATCAATCCTCTGCACGAACATTGAGCAGAGAGTGCGAGCTAAAGCAGAGAGTTGTTGAAGCATCAAGGGTATGCTCCTGCTTGAGGGAACGGATAACACCAACGAGTAGAGGAGGTCCAAGACGAGCAACATATTACAAAGAATATATTACAGTCCTTCAACTGTGTATGTATTCAGCAGGAGAAAAGAAATACCAGATCAGCGCCTTTACTCAAAGCTGAACTGCTGAAGTGGAAATAGAGGACAAAAAGACACGGGGAAATCGGAAATGGTGCACCCACTCCTTTTCCCACAGTGTGCAGCAACAATCAATGGAGTTGATATTCCGTCACCTGAAACTCCTAATCGATCCCACCGATAATTCGCTTTCCTTCCTCGGCACTCTCACTGCCCTTCTTCTGCATCAAGGTCCGGTTCTTATTTATTATGGAGTTGGAGTGGGTTAATTTAGGAGTAATTTTTTTGAGTTATTTTTTTCGGTAGGTTTTTTTGCGGCTCGTTTTTAAATTTTGAACTAATTCAAAATTTTAATAAATTTTTTGAATATCTAGATTAGTTTAAAATGGAATAAAACTCGTAAAATAAAGTTCTAAAATATATGAAAATTTGATTTATACTAAATTCAAATTATTTATAATTTTATTTTATATCTAATAAAAATAAAATTTTAATAATTTTTTTAATATCTAAATTAGTTTAAAACGAAATAAAATCTCTAAAATAAAATTTTAAAATATATAGAAATTTGATCTATACTAAATTCAAACTACCATAATTCTATTTTTTACATGATAAAAAACTCGAAAAGAAGATTACTCCCAAATTAACCTACTCTCCATTATTATTACAAGAAGATTACTCCCGAGTTAACCTACTCTCCATTATTATTACGATAAAACAATAGCAACCCACACCAGTACCCATTGGGATTTAACAACGGCATTTGATGGGCCGAATAAATATAAGTTGGATTTACAATCAATTTATGGGGCCCCTTCTTATCTTTTCTTGGTCATAGATAATCTTGGCGGTGGATTTGATTCCACATGAACTCCACGTGAACAGGTACTCTACCATATATTTTAATAATTACACGCACATCATGCAAAATGATAAGTCCAACCCTGTTACATGACACCTAGTTATGTACGACATGCCTTTTCAGGGTGGCACGTTTTCTTTGCTTCTAGTGCAAGTCCATCATCATTCCCATAAAACAATTCCCACGGCCCCACATCTAGGAGTTCCTTGGGATCTAAAGATACCCTACCATTATTAAAAGTATTAAAAAATTAAAACCATATAATTCTATATACCATTTCGCTTGGAATATAAGAATAGTCTATTAAACTAAATGAGCATTCTCTATTTCTAGCAATTTTCATTTAAATTGGGCTATCTAGTAAAATTGTAATTTTTTATTATTTATTGTAATTTTAATTTATAAATGGATTTAATATCATGAAAAAACCTAAATTTATTTTAAATGATACAATATAAGTTACAATTTCATCAATTCTTTTAAATAGAATATTATTCCATATATATATTGATAAAGTTGATAAAAAATCTACTCTTATCCATTTTAATCTATGTGCAAACGAAAAGAAAGATGGTAAAAAATCCATTCATTTCATTTAAGGGATATTTCCGTTCATTCCCTTTAAGGTATGTTTCTATGGGAGAGGCATCTCACCAACTAAAAGCAAATGGAAACTTTGTTTGTGTGGAGCACATATAAGGTGTGTTTTGAATTCATTAAATTAAATAGAACAAAATTTCTTGCATGGAGCATTTAAGTCATAAGATTAGCTTAGATGGAAATAGAGCTTTATGGTGAAATCTCTATGGCAATAAGTGGTCAAACTCAAGCCACTTTTTGATAGAAAAAAATCACAGAAATACAAGGTAGTTGACATTAACTATAAAATTCATCTAGTGAGTTTAACATATTATTTCGCTTCTTGAAAATGCATTGTCAGAAACCCTCAACCATATTGTTGATTTTTTAACAACCTCATAATATGTTCTGCTAAACCATGATTTGAACATACAAATTATCCCTTAGCTTATTGCACCAAAAGTGAAGTTAAAATAAGCATATGTTCTTAGGATTGAGAAAATGGTCGTACAAAGTGTCCTCTCCCAAAGTCTGTCTTGTTTTTCTTGGCAACAAAGTATGAAAAACCCATGGTTCTATCAAATTGTCTCACAACTAGTCCACTGATATTTGGCCCTCTAATAAACCCCATTAGAGTGAACACACTACCATAACAGTGGATCCAAACTTGTAAGAATCAAAAAATGAATACAAAGGGTGAACTACCCCCTAACACTTAAGGTAAGCCATAAATTAATATATAGGGGCAAGAGAAATACTAACATTGATGGTCAATCGACACATAGTTAAGAAAAATATATCAAACAAAACAATGGACAAACCACAAAGAACAATGATCTAAATTTGGTATATGTAGCCTTAGCCTCAACATAGTACCAAGGATAAATCCACCCACATAGTTAACCCAAATTTGATATGTAAAATGAAGTGCAAAATGTAATAATAATGGTTGATCAATGTACTATTATGAGAAATTTAGGAAACATACGGATATCACAAATCCAAATATTGTTGAACTTAGCCTCCACATAATATGGGTAAGTTGCATATAAATAGTCCTAATTGTGGAGGTATATTAATTTGCACACATGATTAAAACAAATTCCAAGTGAATCAATGGCATGAAACCTATATTTGAGATTTGAAGATCACACAAATTGTAGAGAAAAACAACAACATAGGAAGGCACTCCAAAAACTTATATATGTTCAATGCTCATTATCTCAAGACAAGGGTCTTCAAAATGTCATTCAACAATTTCTCAACACATCACCAATTTCTGAGTTTTTAATGGCTAGAAAACCTAGAAATTATTTCACATGTGATCGAATAGCAACAAGCACCCCAAATACAAAGCTCAGTGATAGTAAATGATATTCCCAATAGCAAGAGCATAATTTTCAAGTGTTGTAACAATTTCAAAACATTGGTTTGATCATGAAATACCCTTTTCTTTCACGTTGATCACCTTTTTATCTCTAATTGGACTTAAAGTTTGGCATAATTCTTGATCTTGTCTTTCCCCAATATTTTGAATGCAAACAACAACACAAGAAAATTTCACAAAAGAGTAGTTGTAACCTCCTTGTTTTTAATCCTCAGTTTAGCGATGTATAATGTACATATGATTTATGGTTGTGGGATCGATGATGTAATATGTAAACATTGTATATCAAAAATAATAAAATACATGCATCGTCGACTGTAGATGGACACGGGCAGAGTAATGGAGGCTAAGTTTTCACAAGAGAGGGGAAGGTCTAAGAGGGGTTCCAAGGGGGAATTACCCATGTCTATTAATCTCAACCCACTTTTTAAAATTACCATTGTGTATAAACCTTCCCAATTTCCTCTTGAGTGTATCGAAGCCCCAATCATTAAACACATGTAAGAGGGTGGGTGTGAAAAGTCACTTCACATAGTTAATAAGAGCATGGGGACTGGGTACAATTAACCTTGGGAATTGGGAGAGTCAACATGCATGGGAGAAAAAGAAATTCATATGGGAAAACAAAACAATTTTTATAGTTAGAAAATTTGTATGGGAAAATAGAGTAGTTTTTACATGCGTTTTTTGGAACAACAAGAAAGAACAGAGTGTTGGAGCTTCTAGAGAACCATACTGGACATGTGTGGCAACTAGTTGGAGATGCAAATTCATGAAGAAGAACATTGTTAGGTATGTAGAGTGAGATTTCGTGGATTGGGAAGAGAGCTTGTGGATTGAGATAATTGTAGGAAGAATTAGTTGGTTGTAGGTTGTATTGGGATATGAGTAGTGTAACATCCCCATTTTTAATCCCTTGTTTAACAATGTTTCTTCCTAATGAATGGAGTTTTCTACAAAATGTCTCCAATACAAGTTGTCTAGGAATGTTTCTTCCTAATGAAAAACTGTTCTCCAAAATTCCAAATGATAGTTTTTCGTCCAAACTAATATTTTCTTTCGGCCGAAAGATACTTCTTTCAACCGAACTATTTTTCAGCTGAACACTTGAACGTCAAATCGAACGGTACAGTAACGCTGCCCTCGATTTTCGTGTATAATTTTAGTCGCACAGATTTTTTTCATCCGGCAATATATTTTCGGTCGAAAGATATTCTGGCCGAAAGAAGCTTTCGTCCGAAACAATCTTTAGTCCGAAATATATTTTCGGCCAAAAAATTCTTTCGGCTGAAAAATGGTTTATATATTCATCGCACATCATGACTAATGTTTTTTCATCTCTTGGTGATTGTGAGAGGGTTGAAGGCAAGTGTGAGTGAGTGAGCTCTTAGCGACCGTGAGGCACAAACTTCGTGTTGGCAGGTGGTCGGGTAGTCGTGTTGGCGGGTGGTCCTGCGTGTGGTCAGGTGGTTGTGTTGGTGGGCGGTCCTGCGGGCGGATCGAGGTAAGCCTAATCTAATGTTTCAAATTTAATTTTAAATTATGTAGGTTTTAATTTTAATTTTTAATTGTAATTTTAATTTATTGTTGTATGTTGTTAATTTTAATTTATGCTTAGAATTGTAACTATGACTTGGTCGTCGGGGGCTAGCCCTGTGGCGAAGCTGTGGGCTTGCCAACGACTTGGCCACAGGGCTGGCCCCCCGCGGCCAAGTCACAGTCTCGTGGATTGTGACTTGGCTGTGGGGGGCGAGCCCTGTGGCCAAGCCGTTGGCGTGCCTACAACCTGACCATAGGGCTGGCCCCTCGCAGGACTGTGACTTGGATGCGGGGGGGAAACCCTATGGCCAAGCCATGGGCATGCCAACGGCTTGGCCACAGGGCTGGCCTCCTGTAGCCAAGTCATAGTCCTGTGACTATGACTTAAGGACTGTTTAATTTTAATTTTTAAGATCCATTCTGTTAAAGTGTACCTAGTTCTATAATATGAGACAAAAAAATGTAGATTTAACTCTCATCCATTCTAAAGACTTTAAGGATGTGTTCCCAAAGCTACATTTTTCTTCCCAAATATTAATACATATGATTATCATCGTAATATATATCCTTCTAAACACTTATAAATTAAGTACTTATTTCCCAAACTAGGTTCTTCTTCCCAAATATTTAGACATATTATTATC
>SNQJ01S0067079.1:25326-63911 GCA_010110895.2 Picea sitchensis | reverse complement strand
CTCACTCATGCAATCCATGTGTTTTTTTGAAAGTAATATTCCAAATTATTCTTTGTGTATATTGTCATATTGGTATCCTCACTTCTAATCCAACTTCATGATAACACATGCTTACAATATTTGGTTGATTAGTGCCTTGATTATTTGTAGGGGATATATATATTACAATGTAATAGTAAAGCCATATTACAATGTAATATGGCATTAACATATTACATTGTAATATGGCATACAATATGGTATACCATATTTCATGTAAATTGTTTTTTTTAAACCTAAATTCATCGTCGCAATATCGACGCAAGTTTGTCGGAAATATTTTACTATTTTACCACAACCGTTTCTATAGAGACGAAACTTCGTTGCAATTTGCCACGAATATTCGTCGCATATACAACATGTGCATCGTAAATTTGGTTTTGAGATATTGCACTCGTTGATATTACCACGGAGTTTCGTCCCAAGTTGCGACAGAATTTCATCGCACGTTCAGCAGCTGCGTCATAAGTTATTGGCTTGGCATAACTTTTCGTCCCAATTGCGATGAAGTTTCGTCGTAATTGCCACATTTCTTCGTTGTTATTACGACGATAGTTTGTCGTAATTGAGATGATACACAGGGTTAACCAATATTGAAGGTGGTGACACGTGGAGATCTAATTTCATCAATGTTTCCATGCACACTTGGATCGTGGATATAGCGACAAAATTATTCCGACGAAAAAAAATCTTGGCTTTCGTGGAAATCGTGACGGATAAGTGTGGCAGTATCAATCGTCGCAAATTTGCTCATATGTACTAGTGATACACTTCTATCCGAATGACTATTTTCCTTTACCATTGCATCATCCATGGGTTGGAGGCTACATCATATGGATGCGAAGACAACCTTTCTCGATGGAGAGATTAAGGAAGATGTATACATCGAGCAACCAAATGGTTTTGTGATACATGAGAAGGAGTCTCATGTGTGAAGGTTGAAGAAGGCCCTGTATGGACTCAAGAATGAACCTCGAGCTTGGTATGATAAGATTGATGGATACCTGATGAGTTTGGGATTCAACAAAAGTGTTTTTGATCCCAGCCTGTACTACAAAACTGTTAATAGTGAGTCCTTGATTTTGGTCCTCTACGTTGATGATTTATTTATCACTGGTATAGAGAGCCTTATTGTTGAATGCAAGTATGCATTGGCCTTTTAGTTTGAGATGAAATACCTTGGTATGATGCACTACTTATTGGGACTAGAGGTGTAGCAGATAATTGATGAGATCTTCCTGAGTTAGGGGAAGTACACAATTGAGATATTGAAGAAGTTTGGGATGTTGAACTATAAGCCCATGACTACACCAATGGTGATGAATTTGAAGAAACTAAGTGTGTCTTCTTCTGATTTCGATGAGATTGATCCAACCCTGTATAAACAACCAATTGGATCATTGATGTATCTAGTTAACACCAAACCAAATAATTTCTATGCAGTGAGTGCACTTAGCAAGTTTATGAGCCAGTCGATATAGACACGCTGGATTGTTGTGAATCATGTGTTGAGATACATGTGAGGCACAATTAGACATGGCCTGAAATATACTTCCAGTATTGACACGAGATTGCAAGGATATACTCACTCTGATTGGGCAGGGAGAAGAGTGGACAGAAAGAGCACCTTCAGGTGTTGCTTCACTTTGGGATCTTTCATGGTTTCCTAGTGTAGTAGGAAACAAGAATTAGATGGCTTTGAAGCACCACAAAAGTAGAGTACATTGCGTTAAGTGTGGAAGTCCGTGAAGCAGTGTGGTTTCAAAAGCTCCTTGCAGATTTATCTAAACATGTGTTGGATTCAACCGTTATTCATTGTGATAACCAGAGTTGTGTGAATATCTCAAAGAATCCACTGTTTCATGACAAATCGAAACACATTGAGATCAAGTACCATTACATCCAAGAGATGGTGAAGAACAAGACACTATTGGTGCAAAACCTTCCTACATATGAACATGTTACTGATGTTCTTAGAAAACTAGGATGAAGTTCGAGTACTTCCATGACAGACTTGGCATGGCAAAGAATGCCTCCCTCAGTAAGAGGGAGTGTTGATGTTTGAAACTTCCTGAGACATTCTCTAGATTGTACTCCTTTATGCATGAGTTTAGTTGATCTGTGAGGACACTTATCCGAGAAGGGATAATTGGGTTTGGTCTTATAGCCCAACGTCCCTTGTGGAGAGCACATGAGGACATGTCAAGGGAGTTGAACTTGTTGTCACAAACTACAGGGAGTTGACCCTAGTGTTTCTAGAGGGAGTAGCCTCTAGAAGTACACATGAGAGTGCCATGTGTGACAGACATTCTCCATACTGTATTCCTCTGTGACTGAGTTGAGTTGATCTATGGGAACAGTTATCTGAGAAGGGATAAGTGGGTTTGGGATTATAGCCTAATGTACCTTATGGAGAGCACATGAGGACATGTCAAGGGAGTTGACCTTGATGTCACACACTACGGGGA
This sequence comes from Picea sitchensis, assembly GCA_010110895.2. NCBI lineage: Eukaryota > Viridiplantae > Streptophyta > Pinopsida > Pinales > Pinaceae > Picea > Picea sitchensis. The sequence continues at coordinate 61,404 of SNQJ01S0067079.1, read as the reverse complement.
GTTGACCCTAGTGTTTCAAGAGGGATTTTCCTCTAGAACTCCACATGGGAGTGCCATGTGTGACAGACCTTTTGCTACAATGTACCAAGTAAGCATGGGGTGGACCATCTCCTAGATTGGGCTGTAGACCAAGGGAGATATGATGCATTTATCACAAAGGTGTACTTGTGGTAAATGGGCCCAAGCATAGTCCTTCCTTGATCATGACAAGGAATAATATGGACTCGAGGTGCTTTCCACGTGTTAGTTAGCATTGGACTGACATTTACTCATAGGTGTGTATCTGTGGTGAATGAACCTGGTGTGGTCTTTATCCTAGTCATGCTGATTTGACAAGGAATGATAAAGAGCCATGATGCTAGATGCTATCACATGTAGACCCAGAGTGAGCATGATCTGAGAGAGAGTCAATTGGATCATAGGGAGAGCCACAAAAGGAGTTTTCCCTCAGTTCAGGTGGGAGAGAGACATCTTCCAATACTAACAGACAAGTGTGATGAGTCTAGGGTGAAGTTTGTATACTTCAGAGACAAGCTTTGGCATGATGAATAATTTCTCCCTCGTTGAGAGGGACTGTTGATGTTTGGAAAACATCGAGAATACATTCTTCTAGATTAATAATTAATAATATAAATTTTAACAACAACAACAACAACAACAACAACAACAACAATAATAATACTTACTTATTATCCAAGGGATGCATCCTTTCATGGATGGTCACCATATGTTCTCTATATATGGAACACTCATCATTGTAATAAAACACATCGATCAATATCACATATTATCTCATATAGAAAAATCAACAAAAAGTATTTAAAAGTGTTCTAAAAAGTAGTTAGGAGACAAGTTTACTATTGCATAGCATTATTAGGCATAACATAGGGGTGAAAAAGTATATCTTCACGAGTGTATTGGCACACTAGCACACAAATTCAACCTAGACTATTTGTCTTAAACTAAAAATTATTCAAAAAACTTGATTTTAAATGAAAGTAGGGATTTAGGGGGAGAGAGAAGAGAGACTATAAAATGCTCTAAAGACCTTTAAATTGGTTTGTTTTTTAAGATGGAAGAATGATAAAAAAAAGGATTTTTTAGCCATGTTGGTCTCCCAAAAGTACTTGCACACAACAAAAAAGTGAAAACTTGTTTACTTTTCTTAAAAAAAACCTAACATCTAAATAGATTGAAAAAGGAGAAACCTTAAATCTATCAATATTTCAAAATATGATAATAACAATAGTATGAATCACAAACAACAAATTTGGGGGAGAAAAAGTGTAATTCTATTAATTAGGAAAGATTACAAGAATGGTTACATTTTCAAGTGTTGTGGTGGACTTCCGATCTCCAATATTTAAGATTCATCCCTCTCTTAATTTCTCAAGGGTCATTTGATCTTCAACAATAAGGGAAATGGCTGCAAAGCAATTAGTCCTTGCGTAGTTCACATCTCGACCTAAAATACTAGCAGGTGAATTCCGTTCATTATTTTCTTCTTGCAAAAGTGAACTTTCTATTTCCATGGAATATGTAAATTCATTTGAGAATATATAAATTAATTTTCTAAACTTTCTATTTCCAAGGAATATGTAAATTCATTTGTTGTTGACTATTTTACAACATGAATTTTTAAATAACTTTTCGAGGGATTATGTAAATTCATTTATTGTTGACTATTCCACAACATGAATTTTTTAATAACTTAGAGATTTAAAGATGGATGCATATGAAAGACAATGAACTTTCTCAGTCATCACCTCAAGATTCAATATGCCTTGAAGAATTATAAAATAATCAGTGAAGAGAAGTGAATTATCCCACATGTATAGCAATTTGAATGCAATACCTTATATGGACTCAATATGCCTTGAAGATTTAGAAAATAATCAGTGAAGAGAAGTGAATCATCCCACATGTATAGCTATTTGAATGCAATACCTTATATGGATTGTTGGTTACCTTTTTATTCAACAAGCAATGTAATAAAAATTGAACTTTTCTCTACCATGTTGAAATTGTCTTTGATGATAACTCGTAATTCAAGTAATGGTCAAATGAGTTTTGGTGCTTAAGGCTAATAGGTTGAATACCATGGTAAATTCTATATAGTTTTAACCATTAAGAATGAATATTATATGACTAATGTATCAAGAAATTAAGTGAGTTTGAAATAGACTACCAAGCACCCAAAACTCCCAAAATTGTGAATACTTCGAAGAGAGAATCGAAGGCCATAATCTTGTTTTATAAGGTTTTGTCTCACATATTTCCTTTTATAACATTTTGTCTCACACATTTCCTAGAATGGATTAAACACGTCTTTAGAGGCAATGGATAATAAATCTTATCAATATGTAAAGCTATGTCACACCACCTTTTAGAACATTTTGTCTCACACATTTCCTAGAATGGATTAAACATGTCTTTAGAGACAATGGATAATAAGTCTTATCAATATGTAAAGCTATGTCACACCAATTTCATTCGAGGTCCAAATTAGTGATAATTTGACTTAATACAACCATTTCATTTTTTTACTAGTGATATAGTAAGCTCAATAATTACAATTCAATAACCCAATAATACCATGACTAGATGTAACCAATTTGAAAGATACGGTAATTGTTACTATGTCAAATCCCAGACGATAGGAGAGGCTACAGACAATACCCAAAGCACTAGCAACAAAAGATGTAGAAATGACAAAGGTAGGTGGCCAAGACAATAGGCGAGTCTATGGACAATACCCAAAGCTCTAGTGACAAAAGATGTAGAAATGACAAAGGTAGGTTTAGATCCTTAAGATTGAAAGTTAGTTATGGATCCTATAGTTCCATGTCCAATAACACTTCCAATAAATTATCTAGTCCTAGTTTCCATACTAATGTAAGCAAATTGACTATTACCTACACGAAGAGCAGGTAAGGGCCAATATCTCATCATGTTGTAGGTTTTAATACAATAATAGATAGCCTATCAAAGTGTTTCAAATTTTTGTACACACCTATCCTTAGAGATATTCTTAAAGAGATATAGACATAAATACATTACATAAATGGTAACCCCTTGGATAGGAAAAAAATTTCATATGTATTATATAAGTATAAATATATTGTACACATATACAAATATAACTTAAAAATTAATATTTTTTATTTTTAATTTAAATAAAAAAACAATCTACTTTCTATATAAATTCTAACAAAATATTCTTGTTATCTATTTTTTTTCATATATAAGAATATTATATATTATATTCTTATATATTATATATAGTTATCATTTAAAATTAATATTAATAATTGATACAAATTATATCTCATTCAATCAAAGTTGGTTTCTTTAATACTTGTAAAAGGAAAAATTCTTATCACATATTTTAAATATATTTACAAATATTATAATCTTAAAAACGTATCAAAGTTTGTTTCTTTAAGACTCGTAAAAAGAAAAAGTTATTACCACATACTTTAAATATATTTAAAAATATTATAATCCTAAAAACTTAAAACGTAAATTTCTATTTCAAACTCGCTTAATTTCTTGATACATTAGTCATATAATCTTTCATTCTTAATGGTTAAAACTATATAAAATTTACCATGGCATTCAACCTATTAGCCTTAAGCACCAAGGCTTATTTGACCATTACTTAATTACAAGTTATCATCAAAGCCAATTTCAACATGGTAGAGCCAAGTTCAAATTTTATTACACTGCTTGTTGAATAAAAAGGTAACCAACAATCCATATAAGGCATTGCATTCAAATTACTACACATGTGGGATGATTCATTGGCTTCCAGACACATTGGTTTCCAGACACATCCATCTTTATAAGTGAGAAAGTTCATTGGCTTCCAGACACATCCATCTTTATACGTTATTTTAAATCTCTAAGTTATTCAAAAATTCATGTTGTGGAATAGTCAACAACATATGAATTTACATAATCCCTCTAAAAGTTATTTAAAAATTTATGTTGTAAAATAGTCAACAACAAACGAATTTACATATTCCCTGCAAATAGAAAGTTCACAAAATTAATTTATATATTCTCAAATTAATTTACATATTCTCTGGAAATAGAAAATTCATTTTTATAAGCAAAAAACAATTAACAAAATTCACTTGCTAGTATTCTAGGTCGAGATATGAACTACACAATGACTAACTTCTTTGTAGCTATTTTCCTTGTTGTTGAAGATCAAATGATTCTTGAAAAATTAAGAGAGGGATGAATCTTGAATATTGGAGATCGGAATTCTACCACAACACATGAAAAAGTAACCATTCTTGTAATCTTTCCTAATTAATAGAATTACTCTTTTTCTTCCCCAAATTTGTTGTTCATGATTCATAATATTGTTATGATAATATTTTGAAGCACTGATAAATTCAAGGTTTCTCCTTTCTCAATTTGTTTAAAGGTTAGTTTTTTTTTTTTTAAAAGTAAACAAGTTTTCACTTTTTTTTTTTTTGTTGTGTGCAAGTACTTTTGGGAGATCATCATGGATAATTTTTTTTTTATCCATTCTTTTTTTTTTTTTTTTTTTTTGTTGTGTGCAAGTACTTTTGGGAGATCATCATGGATAATTTTTTTTTTTTATCATTCTTCCATCTCAACAAGCAAACCAATTTAAAGGTCTTCAAATCATTTTATAGTCTCTCTACTCTCTCCCCTGAAAGCCTTACTTTCATTTAAAATCATTTTTTTTTGAATATTTTTTAGTTTAAGACAAATAGACTAGGTTGAATTTATGTGCTAGTGTGCTAATACACTCGTGAAGATATACTTGGTCACCCATATGTTATGCCTAATAATGCTATGCAATAGTAAACTTGTATCCTAACTATTTTTTAGAACTGTTTTAAATACTTTTTAGACATTGGATATTAGTTTTGCATGCATGCAACAATAAATATTTTTTAGAAGAAAACTACCATTCAAAAATAAATTCATTACCCCTAGCCAATCTTACCAGCATAAGAGAGCACTCTGCAACTTCCTATGTTGAACAACTTAGTCTTTCGTTTGGATTCTCTCCATGGCTTCAACCTCTGGAGGGGGTGTGGGCTCCCCCTCCTTGGAAGTCTATGGATTATTCTCCATGGTTTCTTTTATAACCAAGTATGTCATGCGACCACCCTCTAGGTTCGTTAAAAAAATGGATGATATTCCAAAGGTTCTAGTTCACCCATCTAACTCTAGTAATTTGGAATTGAGACTAGCCGAGAATGGTATGATCAGTTAGTTTACAAGTATTTGGCCATCTCTAAGATCCATGTCCCTCTGGGTAGACAAAAATTGGAAATCCTTGATTAAGGGGAAATTGTCTCACTCCTTTTGTGGTAGAGGGTTTTTTGTGTTCCTGTTTGAAGAGAAAGATTACGAAGATACGATATTCTGGAGTGGCCCTTGCTTCATGGGAACCTGGGGGATGTACCTTAATAGATGGACACCATACTTCTACCCAGAGAATGACATTCCTTTGTCTATTCTAGTTTGGGTGTGATTAGCATACTTTCCATTGCACTACTGGAATGACGATATTGTCTGCATCATAAGAAATACCCCGGGAAAATACATTGGTCATGTTGAACCCCACGATGGAATGCAGGCCTATGCCTTTATATGTGTTGAAGTGGATTTGGAGAAAGGCCTACCTGAAGCTGTTCAATTAACACTGGAAAATTGGACGTATTTGCAACCTATGGATTATGAGTAGCTTCCCTTCAAATGCAAGGATTTCCATGAATATGGTCATTTGGCTGAAAATTGCGCAAAGGTAGTTATGGAACAAACTCCACCTAAAGTTAATGATCAATGTAATATCCCTATGAAAATGATACAAACAGTGAAGTAGGGTGTGCAACCAAATCAATAGAGGATTCAACTACCCCTAGCCCCAACCTTGAATCGAGGATCCTCTGCAACCGATCCATTAGGCATAGGAACAAGAAGAAAATACCCCGCGGTTAAAAAAAATTGATATGAGGCTCTCTCCAATACTGAAAATGATTCCCCCCAGAGAACCAAGATGACCCTAATGCAAACTAGACTAGTGATTCTAGGCTCCCCTACAAGGTGGGTTTCCCGGATGCTTTCTTGCCTCCAAAAAACGTTATTCCAGTCCAGTCTAAAAACATCGATCCTATACCTTCTAAACATTCCCAGGGGTTTGAGGTCCTACATGCTCCAGAGGAAGGTGAGATTTTTTAAATCTTTGAGGGGGAATATGATATAGAAATGACCCAAAGAGATCCCTCCAAGAAAGTGGGGAAAAAGACAAACAACCACAAGAGAGAGACAACAACTAACAGGGAAAAATACTTGGTCACTTAGGATACTTTAGAAGGAGTCTTTCGTAAAGAACCAAGAACAACAAGGAATCAGGGAGGTCCTAATCCCCTCAAAGGGGGAATCCCCAAATCCTCAAGTAAATGATAATGATAATTTCTTGGAATTGCAGAGGTCTTGGGAGTAGCAGTAAAATGTCATTATTAAAATATTTAATTAAGTCATAAAAACCCTAAGTTATCATGCTCTAGGAAATGAAAATGAAGGACACAAACATCCTTTGAGAAAGAGTGAATGTTTGGTGTTCAAGAAGAAGTGAAGAAGTCATCTCTCGGGGTTCCTCTAGAGGTCTATGCACTCTCTAGAATCTAGGATTTCTCCACTGTCAACTCAACTATGCCACTCAACATTGGCTTATGGTAAGACTTACCTACCTATCCTTTTGTAAGTCAATTGGTTTGATAAATTTTTATATTCCAAATATCCCACAAGAAAAGGAAGGTTCTTGGAATTATCTCATAGACCTGCAAGGCTTGGATAGAGGCTTGGACTATATTATTATGGGGGATTTTAACACTGATCTCTCTCAAAAATAAAATAAAAGGGGAAACATTTTTAGAGTTCCATCTAGTGAAATAATGGAAGATACTTTGGTCTCCTTCGATCCGATTGACATTAAACCTACTAAAGAAATATTCACTTGGTCAAACGAAAGACTCAGCCCTAGTCATATTACAACTAGGTTAGATATATTTTTGGTGAGGATATCCTTCTTTGATGACTCATTTTCCCTATCCTCTCAAATCCTCCCATGATCTAGTTATGATCACATACCTATATACCTTCTTCTCTCGGACCTAGAGGAGTTGGGACCCATACCTTTCCATTTCAATCCCCTGTGGCTATAGGATCCCTCCTTTGATATTATTTCTTTATCTTGGTTCTAATGGATTTCAGGCTCTTCAGTATTCATTTGGGAACAAAAGTTGAAAAATAGCAACCCAAACCTTAAAGCCAATACCAAGTTTAAATGCCTAGAAATCGCAATCAAGGACTTGCTCAGGAATTTGGAGGAGTTACGGGGAAGAATTGAAAAGGAAATGGTTACTCAAGCTTTTTATGGAGGAAGAATGGGTCACTTTTCAACATTACCAAAAAGAACTAAGAGTAGATGAAGAAAAATGGAGACTCAAGTCTAGAAGTCTATGGTTACAGGTTGGGGTTCGGAACACTAAATAATTCCATAGAAAAACTAAAGCCAAACTTTGGAAGAAAAATGTTAAATAAATAACAAAAGTGGAATGGGAGGTCATCACCTCTTTTGATCAAATCAAGGGTGCAAACTTTAGGCACTTCAAGGAGCTCTGCTCAAAATTGGGGAGGTTTGATCTAGAGGACAAAGAGAATATGTTAGAAAACATACCCTCCATCATCATCCCTAAGGATAATGAGGCCTTAATACAACCTATAATAGAAGAGGATGTTCTAGTGGTGATTCAACAAATGGAGTTCGATAAGGCCCCTGGACCAGACGGGTTCTTTACGTACTTCTATAAAATATGATGGCATATCATCAAATTCAACCTCATAAGGATGGTACAATATGCCCATTTCTCACCTCATATGGGGGGAAAAACTAAATCAACTTTTATTTCACTAGTCCCAAGGAAATAAACCCCTTCTCTTTTGCAATATTTAGGCCAACATTGCTATGTAATGTCTCCTACAAAATCATTTCCAAAATAATTTCCAATAGGTAAAAACATTTACTCCCCTAGTTAATCTCTCCCAATCAAGGAAACTTTATGGAAAAAAGGAAAATTGTTGATAATATCATCCTTATCTAAGAGGTCATTCATACTAATAGAGTCTGGGGAAAAAATGTATGATTATGAAGATAGATATGGCTAATTATTTTGATAGGGTCAGACACAACTTCCTATTTTATGCTCTTTGCAAGTTTGGGTTTGGGATTGGCTTCATCAATTGGGTGTCGGTATGCATCAACAACCCTTGGATTTCTCCACTGATTAATGGATGACCCACATATTTTTTCAAATATCCTAGGGGTTTGAGGCAATGTTTCCCCCTATCCCCAATCCTATATATCCTAGTGGAAAAATATTTTAGCATGGTACTAGATATTGAAAAAAGGACAAGGAACATTCCAAGCATCAAAATCGTTCACGGAACTAAGAGGATAAATCATTCCCAATTTGTTGATGATAACCTCCTTCTTGGAGGATACTCTACTATAATCACCTCTACATTTAAGGAAACTATGGACACTTTCACCAGAGCTTATGGAGGTCTGATAAGCTATGCTAAAATTTAGTTGTATGCTTGGAATATTAGTGCTAGACAAACTACTACAATAGACATAATTCGGCTGGGATTTTGGGACTATCCCTATCCACCTTTTAGGTCTTTCCCAAGCCCTCTCCCTTCATCTCTACATTTGTGCTCCTAGGAAATTTTCTATCAAGGGCTCAAGAGGTTTGGGAACCCAAGATTATACAAGTAAAAAAGGATATGAATCCCTACTCCATCAATATGATCTCCCCCCCAAATCAAGACTATGGCAGAGCATTTGAAATTATAATGGTCTTACCAAAGTCAACATATTTTTTTGGACTTTAGCGCATGGAAATATTTTCACAGGAGAAAAAAAAGGGGGGGGGGCATCCAAGGGCCCTCCAAGTGAGTTTTTTGTTATTCTTCTCAAGAATCGTACTCTCACATTTTTTTGGAATGTGCCTTCTCTATTTCTGTCTGGCAAGAAGTCTTGTAAGGGATTGGTAGCATGGTACAATGGATAAATTCCCTGGTCCACCTGTTTGGCCATTGAAAATCATATTATTGTGGATCCTTTCTCAACAAGACTATCTTTAAAAGGGTTTGGGCATCTCTTCCTAAATATGTTTTTTGGGAGATCTAGCTAAATCACAATTGTGATCTCTTATCGAATGCAAATATCTTCCTAGAACTATAGCGAGCAAGGCTATTGCGCTTATATCTTAGCACTTCAAATTCTGATTCATAAATACTTTTTAGGAACCCAACCTCCCTAACCCCTCACATGGGTAGAATAATATATTTTATCTGTAATGAAGTTCTACATTAGTAAATAATTCCTATGTAATAATGTGAACATGTCTAATGTAAGAAGACTTAATAGAAGTTTCCACTTCTAGAAAGATCTTCATCTAGAATGTTCTCTAGAAGATAGAAATGGTATAAATAGGAGTAGAAGGACTGGGATTTTTTTTCTTGAGAACTATTTTGTAATTGAGCTCTGCTTTGCTAGAGGTTTCCCCCTCAAATAGGAAAGTGAACTTAGATTTCTATAAATAAAGGTATCATTTCTGGTGTTATCGTTCTCTATATTTGTTGTTTCTGCCTGTATTTATCATAAAAATTATGTTTATTCTCTGCATAATACATCTGGTACCTTACAAGTGGTATCAAAGAACTTTCCTTTGCAGAAATTTTAGATCAATTTTTTTCAAGATAGAGATATGTATTGTCAGCATCTTCAAATCACAAAGATTTGTCATTCGACAAGTAAAACTATGGTTGGGGAGGACTACACACATGAAATACAAAGGGTTTCATGAGTTAATAGAAACAATTGTTTCACCTTGTTGGAAACTTTTATAACCCATGTTGGTACCCCTTCGAGTAGTACCGCATTAGTTAGTACATGTACATGTCCATTCACTCCCACATACCCTCGGGTATATAGGGAGTCCCATAGGTCTCCTGAAACCAACTACAAATTATCCTATTAGTTTCTTGACTGCTATAGTGGCACCGAGAACATCACTCAGGAAGACTATTATCACGTACATAGGAAATCAGGTAGTATGGATAAGGGTGTGGTTGAGCCTCAGTTGGTTCCCTAAGATATTGGGCCAAGTACTACTATTCGACCCCACACATATATCAAAGAGCTATAGCATAGGGAAAACCCTTGTTCATAGGAACCCTCAAAACCCTAACCCTTGTTACTAGAATTGAATAGAAAAAACACAAAGGGGAAATTTTGCAGTGCAACCCTATCTCCTACATCCAAGTTGCGAAATTACTACACAAATTTTCATGCTAAAAATTTGGGCATTTGGTCATTGCAGTATTCTTCAGTCCAAAGTATAACTCCGTAGGAGTACAAAAAATTATAGTGTTCCTTCTATCTCCCTTATTTCAAACATATCCCATCGAATTCCTCTCTTCACCCTAATTGTATTTGTATATATCACTTCTAATCCTTTTTTTCTATGGACCAACCCACCCTCTCTGACACCCTTATTTGGGACATATCCCATTGGATTCCTCTCTTCACAGAGATCGCGGTGGTACCCCTCACTCGTAACCCTTTTCTATGTAGACCCACTAGCCTAATTCTTGTCGATGCCCTCCACCATGGCCCAAAACTACAACTAAGTACTTGAAAACCACATCAATTCCATGTCCACTAACATCTCCAAGAACCAGACTAAACCAACACAACTCAATGTCAATATTACTACCCTCAATTCCACCTTCCAGTCTAGAATGGAATCCCTCTCTGAACATGTGGAAATCAATCTTAAATCCTTTTCTAACCATATACAAAAATGGATAAGTCAATCCTAGGGCCCTACCTCCTTTAAAAAACCTTCTCACTTAGAAGGAATTGATTCCTCACATTCCATGCCCTTTCATTCCAAACCTCCTCATCATGAACTCTGTCTTCCCAAAGTTGATGTGAATAAGTTTGATGGATCAGAACCCATGGGTCAGGTTACTCAAATGGAACATTATTTTTCCTTACATGGAATTAATGACGATTTGGCCAAACATTATATCATTGTCCTTTATTTGGATCCTGGATGTTGGAAATGGTCGCAATGACTTAAAAATTCACATAGAGGGTATGTTGCTTGGACCCAATTTGTTTTAGTTATTTATGAACTCTTTGACATCGACACACATCATTTGGGTCATTTGAACAAGATGAAACAGTCTGACACAGTAGAAGAATATATTGTTTCTTTTGAGCAATCAAATTTCAGAATATACAAAATGTCTGACACCTTTCAGGAATGCTTTATTAGTGGCATGAAGGATGACATCTGAGCCCATGTCATCATGGATCACACCCATACTTGGTTGGAATCTACTCAACATGCCAAGGAAGAAAAATAGGAAATCTCTTCCCAAAACAAAAAACCCTCCTTTATTCCTTTCCCTCAACCCACAAATCCAACCCCTCCTTCCCTTATTCTCAATATCTAAAAATTAACCCAAGTAGAAATGGATAAACACTAACTTAAGGGTCTTTGCTATAATTGTGATGAAAAATATTTTTCAGGGCACAAGTGTAAGGAAAATAATAGTTTTATGGCCATTTCTGAGGATGTTTCTGACAAGGATGTCGATGTTCCCCATTCTAAATATTTACCCCCAACAGATGATCATACCTCACTCTCTGATCCACTAGAAGTTGAATCACTTATCTCATTGAATTCCCTCACTGGTATTTCTTTTCCCCAAACCCTCAAGTTAATTGGATGCATTAAGCATAGGAAAGTCATTATCCTAGTCGACAGTGGCAATACTCATAAATTTATTCATTGTCACATTGCTTAAGAGACCATGTGTGCAGTCAACAATTTTCAAATCATGATTGCAAATGGTGGTTGCATGAAATGAGGGGGATTTTGTGAAAATGTGTGCTTTCAAATTGGTCAGTACCACCTGAAAACTCATATGTTTTCTATTGGCATGGGCGGTTGCAACATTGTGATTGATGTTGAATGGTTACACACACTAGGCCCCGTCACCATGGATTTTAATGAATTAACCATGAAATTCCAACATGATGGAAACCGATATTAGTTCCAAGGCATCACAACAATCTCCTCTCAGATTATCATCTCCCATCGATTGAAAAAGCTACTCAAAAAAGGTCATTTCAACAGTATTTCCCAACTCCACTCCATTCAAGTAAAAGAGATCCCCTCACCTATTTTTCATATTGACCTTCAATCTCTGCTATCCAAAAAAAAATCTATTTTAAAAAATTCACAAGGACTTCACACATGATCATTCCATTCCCCTTATTCCTAGTAGTATACCTCTCACCGCTCTCCCTTATCGTAGTCCCTTTTCCTAGAAAAATGAAATTGAGATTTTTTTTTAGGAATTGCTAGTGGCGAGTGTTATCTATCCTAGTACTATTCCTTATTCATCTCCTATAGTTATGGTACTCAAGAAATAAGGCACCTGGCACATGTGTCTTGATTTTCGCACCCTAAAAAATTCATCATGAAAGTTAAATTCCCCATTCCTATCATTGATAACCTTTTGGATGAAATGAGTGGTGCTCGGTACTTTGCCAAAATTTATCTCCATTTTTTTTACTACCGGATACGTATTATTTTTTGGAACAAATAAGTTCATCCCCCGATAAACATAAATGGGTGACCAAGATGTTTAGTTATGATTATGAGATCATTTACAAGAAGGGAAAATAAAATGTGTTTTTTGATGCTCCTTCAAGAAAATATGAAGAAGAAGGGTCCCTCTTTTACCTCTCTTTCATTGTAGAAGATTGGTTACAAGAAGTTCACCACGATTGGTTCCAAGATACCAAACTTTCTCACTTAATCCAAGAATTGCAACAAGATCCTCAGGCCTCTCCAGTATACTCTTGGCACAACAAGGATATTTTCTATAAAGGCTACATGTATTTAAGAAAACAATCTCACATTAAATATACTATGCTCTCTGATGCTTCACCAACAACTGGGCATTCAGGATTTCAAAAAACCTATGAATGGATCAAATGTTCTTTTTTTTGTAAGGAATGAAACAGGACATCCACACCTTTGTGGCCGAATGTGATACTTGTCAACACAACAAGGGAGAAGTAGTAAAAAAACATAGGATCACTCCAACTTCTCCCTATTCCACATGCTATATGGACACATATTTCTATGGATTTCATTGTTCGATTACCCAAATCAGGCAATAATTCATTCATCATGGTTGTCATCAATCGATTTCCAAATATGCTCATTTATGTGCCCTCAAACACCCATTTATAGAATCCACAGTGGCTCAAATTTTCATGGATAATATATTTAAACTCCATGGCATGCCTCACTCTATTGTCTTCAACCATGATCCAACCTTCACTAACAACTTTTGGCAAGAATTGTTCAAGATCTAGGGAACCCAATTGCATCTCAACATGGATTATCATCCCAAGACAAATGGACACATTGAAGCTATCAACAAGTGTGTGGAAACATATTTGAGGTTTTTTTCATCTAACTAATCTAGAAATTGTCGTGGATATCCCACTAGAACAGTTCATCACAACATTTCTAACAAATAAAACTGAAATCTACACTATGAAGATTAAATTCCTTTCGATTCTAGAATATTTACTCACTGATTTTTTTCTGATGCATAGAATAGATAAAATACGAAAAATAGAGAACAATAAAATACAATTACAAACCATCCACAAAAAAACACAAATATTTTCTCTGGGAAACCCTTACGGGAGAAAACCTAGCTAGAAGGTGAGGTTTCTCTACCCTCTTTTCTCTATTATGGAAATAATGCAAATACAAAGGAGAAGTCACTCTCTATAGAGTTACCTAAGACCTATATCCCGTTAGGTTGCTTCAGAACATTAACCCCCTATGTTATGCTCTCTAATTTCTAAATCCCAGTTTGTTTTATTTTTTATGGAACAAAATACAATAACATAGATTGGAACCCCTTCTCCTCGTAGCGACCCGATACTTAACATAACCCGATAGCCATCTAGGGTTAGGGTTTTGACTTCCTCAACATTTAATTGTTATAAGGGTTTGGACATTCTATAACATTCTAATAATTCATCACATGGATAGCCCCATATGCATGAGTAATAAGGGCTAATGTGGCATCCTCTCGGACCATGGTGTTCAACATGATAGGTCAACCTACGAGAGGCATAACTTTTTCATACGAGCTCTGATTGACACATGGTCTGCACCATTGGAAAGGTGTCAGAGTGTAGACAAGTTTCAAGGGTGTGGGAACAAGTTTTGGACACTATAACTCAAAAAAATGACATTTAATGCCTCAAATAGGATTCATAATCTTTCGAACCCCAATTTTCCAAACTAGGATTTGCCACTAAAATGATCATGCAAACCGATTCCTCCATTTTTCCTCTATAATAGATGAAAAATAATACAATGTTCCAATATATATCACCAATAGACAATATCGATGGGATCAATGGTTAACCCTAGCTAAATGGTGGTACAACACATCTTACCATGCTTCCACTCACATGACTCACTTCAAAGCGATCTATGGTCAAAATCCACCTTCTATCCTCTCCTATAGATGCCAGGTGTATCTAAGGTCTAGGACATCAACAACATACTTATAGTTTGAGCTTCCATTCTTTGTACCCTCAAAGAAAATTTGGTCACAACTCAAAATCTCATGAAGCAACAAGCATATTAGGGTCGTTCAAAACACCAATTTGCTGAAGGGGACCGTATGTTTCTTCATTTGCAACCTTACAAACAAACTTCACTCAAATAAGGACATTGTTAGAAAATTGCTCCCAAATTTTATGGCCCTTATACCATTCTCAAGTGTAACATGTTGTTTCCCCCCAAGAGTATAATTATGCTAATACTTCATATAATTATGTTTATAAATCATGTAATCACGTTTTAACTTAATGAAAACACTAAAATCGTTGATTGAGAGGGAGCAACCTTGAAAGTACTGGTTGTGATACACAAGTGGGAATTGATGAAGCAGGGACTAATTGAGTGGTTGGGTAAGGTGGAGCTGAGTTGTTTTAATGAAGAAAACAGGAAGCTTGTTTAACAAGCTAACTTATTCTTGTTAAGAATAAACTTATACCTTCCAACGTACCCGATATGAATGGATCCACATGACCAGTTATAGAAGGTCAAGGAAGTAGTTGAAGTAGTTAATAATGAAGACATATTGGTCTTTTGGAGAAGCAAGGGACCAATTGAATGAATTGAGAACATAAAATCATAGATTTTCCCCTTCAGAATGGGACTTGCTGACTACAGGTTGCGTCTATAGGAGGACCATGAAAATCCCAAGACAATCAAATGAGGAAGAGACGAAAGGTGAGAAAACACACCACTATAGACAACACACGAGACACCATTGAGCCAAACACTCAACAAGAAGAGAGTGGTATCCAAGAAGGAGAAGGAGAACATACATAGGAATAGAGAAGAGTTAACCTAAGATGGAACCAATGAGAAACATACTCAAAGAGAAAAAGGTGCAGTGAGTGGAAGAGTTCATAAGCATGGAATAAAGAGGAAAAGAGAATGGAGAGTTTTCTTTGAGGAAAACATGAAGCTTTTCCAATTTAATATTGATCACCCTGAAAAAGAAAAGACCTAGATCCATACTGAAGCAATAGTGGGCTACAACTTGGTTGTTACTGGACATAAACTGACACTAGTGAGGGGAGGTCGCTGAGGGATTGTTTAGCAAAGAAGGGACTCTCTTGTATAGAGGAAATTCAGTTGAGAAACCACCTGATAAACCTATATATAACCTAAGCTCAGTGGGAAGGGGGGAACTTCTATTTTTTTCATAGGAGGAATGAGAGTAACCTTCTTGGATCATCTTATGTTTGGAATCCAATTGAATCATTCCTCTTGTGGTATCATTTCTTCGCACAGGGGTGGCGTACTATAGGCAGGTACTCTATAGTATGGCCTAAGGTTGGGAGGAAATGTGTCCTATCTCAGTCAGTTGGTATTGTAAATTTCACTTGATGAGATAAGTGTATAACTTGATTATTCAATTATGTTTAAGTGTTGTAAGTAAATATTATTTGATTTCAATGGTAAGTGTAATTGCCTATAATCAATGAATTAAATCCTAAGAGTTTGGAATGTATTTTTTATGGTTTTTAGTTGGTTTGATAAGTCATGAAAAGAAAAATTAAGGACATATTGTAATCCTACGAACCTTATGGCTTTAGAGGAAAGTTTGTAGGACATGGATAACAACATCATTTAACCAGTGATGTGAGTGCCCTGTTGGCCAGAGATATTTCCTATGAGGAATGGATGACCTTAATTCCATAGTCAGTTGTGATTTTTATATGAAAATATTGCAAGATATTAAATAAGCTCATATCTAATGAGATTGATAGGCCTGCGATGGAATTAGAATGGTTTAACAACTCTTGAAGAATGGTTAGAAACCTTAAAGAATCCTGAAAATGGTTAAGGCTGAAAGTCAAACCCTTAAGCTAGTAGAAAAATCTTATGTTGAATCAAGAGAGTTTGTGTCCATTGATTAGGTAGGGTGAGTAGATATCAACCCTTCATCATGAGATGCATCATCATCAAGAGAAATTGAGTGTCGAGGCTTGTCTATAGTCCGAAAATGATGAAAGTCCTGTAGGTTGAATGGGGATCATTTATCTATTGGGAACAACCTCAACAATATCTGGACCATCGATGTGATACACATCATCATCGAGTATGGAAAGATGGTGAGGTGAGTGTTGAATCCCATAGAGGTGTCGACGATGAAAAAGGTTTGAGGATTGACGAGAGTCGTCGATCGATAAGTAGTCATATTTAACCTCCACCAGAAATTACCCTAGGCCTTATGTAAGTACAAAAAGGGATGATGATGTGGAATTCCAACTCGACATACAGTGTGTTCCTGGTGGTGACATGTGTTTTTCAGGGGAGTGGTCGATAAACATGAGTGGTCCCAGACATAACCATAACCCTGAAATGATATGACCGTAATATAGACCATCAAATCTAGATGATTATCGGATATCAGTCATTTGTCGGAAGATTATGGAATTGGAACCAGAAGTGTCGATGAGAGTTAGTGCCGAGGATGACGAGATCAAGGGATTTAAATAAATACATTGATTGGTAGGTGGGAGAGATGAAATATTAACCGTGGATCCTTGTGGGTCCCAACCATTCACCATGAGAGAGATTGAAGGCTTGGACGTCATTGAAATGAAAGTTGGAAACACCTACAAAACCAAATCTGTGGGAGGTCAAACCCGAGAGCCATCGGATTTGTGGATGGCTCGATGGGTGGTTCGTTGTGAGAAAATTCATAGTTGAAAGTTTATCAACCAACAAGAGAGAGGGCTCAATGACAACGAAGGGCTCTATGAAGATGGAACCCTGAGACGATGGATTAACCAGGAACCACATCGGTGCTACGTTCATGCCACGTTGAATGGAATGAATGGTAGGAAGCCACTTGGATGCCATGTGGCATGAGGGTGGATTTTGACCACGATGGATTGAAAGCTTCATGAGGCTTTAAATTTGGATTCCAAAATTGAAATTGGTCGAGATCATAGTCGTTGTATAGCTTTCAATGGGTAGAATCCATCATATTTATCAGAGATAGGTAAAACCTATCTTAGCTTAAATTGTGATAAGAGAAGTTCTCACTTTAATGACTGGTGAATTTGCTAGCTAGTCATGAAAAAAAAAGAGGAAATTCGACATCCCACCAGACTAAGTAAGGTTTAGGGGGTTGGGTGTGATACAAAGTGGTATCAGAGCAGAGTTCAAACTCTAGGCTTGAATGGATTGCCAAGGCCACTTGAAACTATTTAAGATTTTTTTTACTAATTTTCTAGTATGCATGATTTCATCGGTAATGTGGTTATTAATGATAGTTTTTGTTTCAACATGTAGGGCATAATGAAAGAAAACATATGTGAATGGTACAACACAATATGGATGACACCTCATGCCTCAAAGATGAAGATTCTGAAGGCCAGAGAGATAGGGAAACCCCTCCATATTTGATGTACATTATTAGAAGTCTAAAGGCAGACAATGAGCTTAGGCTTATGAGAGCCCAAGATGAACAAGAATATTTTAATGCATTACTACTGTAGATCTTGTTTGAAATCCAGAAACATATGAAACAAGGCCCAAACAATGCAAAGTTGCAGAAGTCGGAGAGGTTGAAAATCCCTTCGGATGCCTAGAAGCACAGATTGGCTCACAACGATGTGGGAAATATTTATTCTAGAAAGAAGCACCATGATGCCAAGAGGAGAATATCGGGTGGAAGTGTTTCCACAGGGTCATCTAGAAGAAATACTACCTCGGTAGATTTTTCTAGTAGTGGCATATATTCAAGCGTCCCAAAGAAGAAAAAGAGGAAGAATTCTTAGAGTTCTTTAACTGAATAATTCAATAAGGATAACTCACTTACCTTCGATGGTGAGCTAAAGAAAGAGAAGAAGTCGAAGCATGGATGTTTGGTTTGAAGAAGTAATTTCATGTACACAATTAATCCGAGAATACTAAAGTGAGGATTTCCATTTTCAACCTAAATGGAGGATCTTCCATTTGGTGGGAATACCTTAAGGAAATCAAGGGATTAAAGGAAAGAAAACTAACTTGGAAGCAGTTTGAGAAATATTTTCGAAAGGAATATCTATTGGATAAGTATTATGATGAAAAGGTCAAGGAATTCCATGAGCATAAGTTGGGACAACATACTATGGATGCATATTCCAAAAGGTTTACGAAGTTGTTGAGGTATGTCCCTTACCTCAAGGATGAGAAGGCGAGAGTGCAACATTTTCTCAGTGGCTTTCCACAGTCCTACCCGGATCAAATCAATTTTGATAAAACAAATAGATTGGAGGACACTTTTCAGAAGGCTAAGTGTTTTTATGATCAGTCTAATCATAATCAAGATCCTTCAAAGGACTGAAAGAGGAAGGACAAGAGTGGATTTCAGAAGAAGCGATTCAAACCATTCCCATACAATACTTCACAAGTAACTTTGGGTCATTTTCCAACGACACTCTAGACATAATTCCGACGTGTTGTTGTCGGGATCATGACAAACATTGGCCCCTCCAAACATCATTTATGGTATTGTCTCACTTCGGATAAATGTTCTTGTGTCGCACTCCCGACGTTTCTTACAGACACATGTCATCCCAGGCTCAATTTTACAGTGAAACAAATTGTCATCGCACTTCTGATGTATATTTAGATGTCCTCTTATTTCTAACGAAATTTTTTAGTTTACGTGTCATCACCACTATGATAGAAAACTTTTTCACAATAGAGACGACCTAAACTATTCCGACGACACCATAAATTATTTTATAACTTTAACTATGACGGAAGTCGTCATCATAATACCGACACCAAAAAATATTCATCAATGAATTTTCCATATATGTGACGTTTGGTATCGTTGGAAGGGAATCGAAAGTTCTACTCCATAAGTGTATTAGTGCATCACGAGTGAGACGAAAGGACTGTCAGAATACCTACGCACTGTAAGTACTTTTAAAAATATATAAATGTGTATCCCTTGCCACTAAATTCTACTTAATATTGTAGGATGTGTATCCTCTCAACTCTATTGCATCATCCATTAAATGTTTTCTAAACCACTTAACACTTGTTCTTGAATTGTTATTGTTTCCAACCATAATGAGTGAAACTCCCAACTATAATTTATTCACCTTTATGACTTTTAGTCAACATGTTGGGCTCTTATCCTTTTGTATTGCTTGATATGCTTGTGAAAGGGATCTGACTCATTTGCAAACCTTTAATTGGAATATATACTACCGTGCATCCCTTTTTTCAATTGAATCACACTAATAATGTCTAAGGTTCCTCTCCTCTCTTAGTTTGGGTAATTCTAGTGCATGCCAATTTGTACTAATGCTTTGCAAGAACTTCTTTGGGTTAGTTATTGGTATTTGTACATTGCGAAGATTTAATCATTAAGGAAAATATTTTATCTTTATGTTTACATGATCAAAGTAGTTACGTTTTATCAACTCCAATGGTCACATCTACAACATATCATTAGAGTATCCTTGGTAGTTTGTGGATGTTCTTAAATTGGTGACAATAGTTCATGCCAGTATTGTTCATTTTGTGAATTGGGAGATGGATTAGTTTTCTAGTACCACTGATATATCCTATTAATATTCTCCTTTGATTGAAACCCACAAATTTTTGAAGATAATTAAGTGCCAAAGTAGGGCTTAAGATAGATTGATGGTTTTTGGGTCACCTACTCTGATACAATGTTAAACATCAAGAATTTAAATTTAAATCATCTTTAGAGGCCACTTTTTCTATCAATAGATTAGTTTTATTGAATTATAGTTGATACAATGGCCATTTCTATAGCTTGGGGATGAAGAGAAAGTCACCTCTTTGACTTGCACTAAGTGATTGACTTGCTACAACCACGAGTCACTATGGTTTATGCACTCAAAATTTCATCATAAGTTTTTGTGCTAGGGTTTTTTCATCATATATTTCAATCACCATGAAGAAAAGAAGCACATGTTAGAAATATTCCCTTGGTTTTGTTGTAGAGAATGTCTCTTTCTTAAGCCTTAGTTTCAAAAATTTGATCATGTAAAGATGCATGCAAATACCACTTTAGCATGCACAAGACTCAAATCTTCCATATATTTGAACTAATGGGCCTCATCAGGGGTAACCCTAAATATAGGAAATTATATAGAAAATTTTTGGAGTATGAGAATACAACCTTTCGATGTAGGCTTTGCTTGGAAGTTGAATATATAAATATAGTTGCTAAAAATTGTCCATGCAAGTTGCAAAAAAGAGGAGTTTAACATCAAACCTGACTCTTTAAATCAAGGTCAACAAGTATGTATTAGTTTGGGTTTCAAGGTGGAGTTAAGGTTTTGAGTTACAGAGGTACCGAAGTATATTATTAGCCCGTTTTGAAGACCAATGCCAAAAAAATATGTTAAGAAATCATAATAAATCTGTCAGTTTCATCTAAACATAATACAATTACCAAATTGAACATGAATTGGATGCATAATTCACCATTTGAGAAGAAAATTAAGGGAAACAAAAATTTATTGTAAGATAACCAATGAAATGACTTTAAATCTGTGAAGTCACATGGGAGATCAGAGTTGCAAAACTTGGCCCCAAATCTCTTCATGGGAGGGCCTCGTGAGCTCCTTGAATACACAATATCTTTGGAATGTTGCAGGTAGGAAACTCCTTTGTGGATGACCATTGTGGAGAGTAGAAACTTGGTAATTATAAAATCCACTATTGGAATAGGAAAAGTAAGGAACAATAGGCTCCCGATTGATTAGTAAATGGATTTTCCCAACTCAAACTCTTTCCTAGAGGGAAAAGTCTTAACCCCAATGAGAGAGCCTAGAGGAAACTTTGAGGCAAGCCACCCATTTTCACCTTGGTGGATTTGCCCCACTCTTTAGACTAAAGGAACATGTATCCTAGTCAAAGGGGGAATCCCTACAAGTCAAGTTAGGTCTTTGAGTAAGGAGGGGAATTCTCTAACTCAACTTAGTAGTTTGTTACTTCTCACTCTTAGGGTGTAACACAAGTGTAAATCCGGTGAATAGTTTGTCAAACCAATAAAATTGAACAATAATTGGATAACAAATTACTTAGAAAAGTGTCCTTATTAAAAAAATGTGATTATGCTTGGAAAATAGAAAGAAATGGAACTTGCTCAATTTCAATACCTCAAATCAATCATGGAATCATGTAAATTCTAGAAAATTTGCATTCTCATGTGAATCATATATCAATGGCACTTAATATAGAATGTCACCACAAGACTTTAATTAAGAGCATGATATGTAACCATGAGATTAAAGGATTATATCATGCATTCACCATGTCGATGTGATCGTCACAAAGACTTAGTCATTATCAAGATACATCAACATTGATGAGATCATATGTCAACAATAGAAATACCTCTAATTTAGAAACGACAAAGTAAGGATTCAATACATGTAAATGTTAATTGCAAAGTCAAGGATGATAAACATATAATACATAAAATCAAAACCATGATCATATGTGATTTAAATGCCTTCAGTTTTATGAATGCAATTATTGGTAGTGGACTCAAAGCCAATGGACACAAGTTATCAGTTTTTAGAGCACGTTAACCAGATTACAATGGCAAGGTGCAGTGAGTGTTCTAGAGTGGCCAGGGCATAGTAGCTAAGAAGTGTTATTACAGAGTGGGTCAGTCCATAGAACTATTTAGGGCCTAGAGCTTGTTCTTCAACAATTGCAAGGAGAGTTTTTGAGCGCACTAGTAGGGAGATGTATTTGTCCATGTTGTTATGCAGTCCAAGGGTTTTTGTAGGGAAGATAAAGGTCGCATGGGTGGGCCATACAAGGAGTGTAGCTAAGGACGAAAGTCCATCAATCTAGAAATAGTTTCCAAAAGGATATCAACCTTTGTGAAATTTTGTAGGAGTAAAGATGTATATCTCAATCTGATCCAAGCTAGAAGTATGGAATGACAATCATACAGCAACATTGGGGCATGAGGCATCATTTTCATGCATACCATACTTGGCACACATTTTCATGATACAAATGGACTTGTTGTCATTGCCACTTAGGGAAGATTTCAACTAGCAAAAGATGGCCTTTCTAGGAATTGTTTATAATCTATTTCAAGAGTTATTTCCATTCCCCACTTTAGTCATATGTTGAGCACTGCTTAGGGAATATTTTGGTAGTATATTAATGTCTTAGGGAATCATTGAGTATCTAATGATCCCAACTGAGAGGAAGATGAGGTTTTAAGATAACTAGAAAGGATTAAGGCAATTATGCATGGTCCACATTGGGAAGCAAGCAAGACAAATGGAAACCTCAAATATGAGGGATCATGGTCCTATTGCCTAGGAAATAATAAAAAAAACAAAATATACATGAATTATGTCCTAAAACACTCCTATATTAAAATGTCTATGCTTCTTTGTAACATCAAAATAAAACCATAACCATCACACATTTCTATCTAAGGCCTTAATTATAGTCTTTTCTAAATCTTGGACTTTTTATGTATTTCCTAATAAAAATAAAAAAGTTTAAGAAGCATATATCCACAAAAAAATAGCCTACAAGCCCTAGATTGACAACTTATTATTGCAACACAATTGGATTTTTATTTAACCATGGTGTTCTTTGAAATAAAGACTATAACTACAAAGAAAGAGTTATTTTTTAAACCATTTGGTAACACACAATGAAGGATTTAGATCAACAAACACACAAAGGAAGGCTTGTAGATCAACAAAAACACAAAGGCCAATGTGTTACCTCCAAGATATACACCAAAATATTTCTTCTAACTTATTTGTGTAACCCTTTTCTTTTGTTTCCCAAACCTTGGTGATTTTCTTCATATCTTCTAATTTATATTGGGCATCAACCTATCAACGTAAGAAAGCATTCAAATGTATAAAATATTAAAACACTCAAGAAACAATAAAATTATGACATATGAGGTCCCATTCAAGGTACTTGAAACATATTCAAATTAAATAGTCATTAAAATGATTTGGATAACATACCTCCCCTAATCGCAGCTCATCCAAGATTATATTTTTCTAATACCTGTAGTGCCAAATCATTCAACCTCCATAAATATCTATAAAATGAATACAACTCATATTGGTAGAATTATTTCCTCTAAGATGCATTTTTATGAGAATGTCAGAACATACCTTGATAGTGCTTCCAAGCACCTTATAATCCTTCTTTTTGGACTATCCCCTCATCATCCTAGATTCAAACATGGATTTACTCGATGAGAACAAACTACAAACGCGATAGATATATAAATAAATAGAACTCATGGATAAGATCCTCTTGGTTTCAAGAATAATTTATTGGAGCCATCTAATATTGGAGAAAACCTCCCTCGAGCTGATGGAGCAGCAATGAAGTCAATATTGACTATGTTGTTGCTCCGTTGGATCGAGGCATGTTTTCTCCAAGATTAAACGACTCCAATAAATTATTCTCTACTGAATAGGGCCAACCACATGAAGGTGGAAGATCCTATGGCCCCTCCCCTCCCTCACATCACTCTCAATTCCCCAATACCCAATCTATATTCTACTAGAAAATATACATTAAAAATATTCAAAATTGATAAAAAGTTATCGTAAATCTAAGCAAGAAAGATAAGATAAAACAAGTACAAAGTTGTTTGATTTCCTTTTTCTTTGAACGTAAGTACTACAAATTAATAGAATTGTTTTTTTTTTATCTCTCTATCCATATTTTACTGACCATCTATATTTCATATTTTACAACATAAGTACAAGAACGTATGAAATAACTCATTCAAGGACAATGCAACCAAAAGTATGCAAGAACTCATTCAAAGGAAATGCAACAAAAAGTATGCAAGAACTCATTCAAATGAATATGTCATAAAAAATAGTTTTTATAAATGAGGTTTATCATCCAAAAAATGTTCCAAGTATACTAGCTATATGTACATCGATCTGTCTTATAATAATATTATACATCATTATTTTTTTTAGGCCTCTTATGTGCTTTCCAGTTCTTAATTAAATCATCAACATCCACGTCTTCATTTTCTAGGGGCTCTTCAACAACTGATTGTGCTTAGGCCCTCTCATGCAGAGCACACCTAGTCTTGTACTCACGATGTGTAGGTCATTGTGAGGGGGTATCGCCTACAAAAACAAAAAATATTAAATTTCCATGGCCTATTTTTAAATATCATTGAAGTAGTTCAGTAATATAAAAAAAAACCCATGCAATGTAATTATTTATTGCGTGCACTAGTCGACACCATTGGAATGGCTTCCATGTACTCCTCTTCATGGAGGAGCCTCAAGTACGACATTCTCTACCATTGAAACCACAAATTTTATAAGGACACAATCATAAATGTATAAGTAAAAAACATTAGAAGTAAAAAATGTATAACTATGAAATTATTAAGTATGAATAATATACAACCATATTACCGTTGTGGCCTCAGTTGTAGGAACATCGTGGGGCTTCACTCCATTGGAATGGGGCTGCTTGAGAGCACCATGTTGTGGTGGCACTGCACTATCAATGCATTGCTCTCTAGTACTAATGTGATCATTGATAATGTTGCTCCCCTGATTAAAACAAAGTAACACATTAAATTTATGGATGATACCAAACATGAATGTATTTTAAAGTAATGAAAGGTTAATGTGGATTTTTTTTTATTTACATCATCATGCACACTGGATCTTGGGATTTTCCCCATGATTTTCTGATGTTTGATGACAGCTTGATAGTCGTACCTGTAACCAATATGGAGGTATTCCTTCATTATTTCAATTCTGAAGTCGTCGTGGTGCATTACATAAGAGTATGTATTTTTAATTTTATTGGTTGCAATTACCTAAAAGTTGGAAGGCGATACAAATACTATTGTTAAGATGTTTTGGTACCTACAATTCGTGACTATAACTTCATGTAGCCTCCCTGACCTAGATTGTGCTAGCCATGTTTGGAAATCCTTTCTTTCGTTTCCTTCGAAGTGTCAGGAAACCTATCATCAAAAGTTTCAAGTATGCTATATACCACAATTTTATTTATATCTAAATAAAATTAAAGATATTGAATTCAAAATGTAATTTACCTTGGGGTACCAGTTGGTGTTTTTCCTTCTTTCCTCATTTTTTTTCCTTTGCATACTCAATGAGCGCCTTCCACTCCCTCTTTGTAACCGTGGGAGGATGCTCATACCTAGGGTTATTTTTCATGTGAACTCTATACACATCTCACATAGATTTTAAATATTGTACAGCTAAGGAGGTGGCCACACTTTTATTGAAGGTGTCTACTCCAAAGAGGCCTTCAAGATAATCCATAAATTCTTTTTTGAGGTTGGAATTATGGGAATTCAACCTCATGCATATGGTTGGACCAAAAATAAACAACGTCTTGGTCTCCAAGTGCCTATAAAAATGGTTGTTTCCTAGATGCAAAAATACATGATCATTAATTTAAAAATAGCAATCTAGATGATTTATGTTTGAGATAGACAACATGAAACAATTAAAATATTGAAAACCACCCAAGAATCTTATTTTATTTAATGGAATTCCTTCCTCAGTGACCATAAATGTGCACAGAAGGGTCCCCATGCTTGTAACATGTTTCATCAGGCTTATCTCTGTCACCACCTCTAGATCTTGGCTGTGTGGCTGCCTGGGGATGCATGTCATGGATCCCATATAAAGGTGTGGAAGGTGGAGAATTAAATAGCCTGGCGGGTATATGAGGGCCCGTGTTAGGAATTTGTGGCATCTATGTAGCACACTACTACCAACACCAGGTTGAACAAGCTCCAAATAACTCTATATAAGAAAGAAAAAGTTTTTTTCGTTTAGATAATGTAAAAGTAAAAAAAACAAAATTTCATAATTGAACTTATGACATAAAAAAAATCACTTTAAATTATGGTTATTACCTTATATGTCCTAATCTATGTCATAACGAGTTTGATCCTTTGTTTCACCTCAGGATTTTGATCTGCAAGGTCTAACAAATGAGCAAGTTCCTTGTTCTCTTTAATGATATTTTTTGTATTAATTTTATTTTTTTTAACAAGAACTAGAAAAAATATATTGACTGGTGTGGATAAATCCACTGGTATTACAAAAATATAGTCCTGGAGGACCGTATCAGAGTTCTTCTTGGAGAGAGATGATTACAAAAATGAGAACGGTCATATAGTAAGTTACATCTCCCTTTATTTACAAAAAATCTGTATGTAGAGTTTCCTGGGTAAATTCGACAGTAGGAGCCACTGAAAAAAGAAATCCGGCAATACATACAGAGGTTTGAGCTTAAATGGAAACTAGCTTAGATATCCTTCTCCACCTTGGGTTGCTGCATGTTCGTCCTAAAGTCTAGGTGAGGCTCGTTTAGGTCTAGCACTTGAGTGATCGAGTTTGATTGGACGTTCCTTAAGTAGCCTTGTTGATCGTCTGAGTTTCTTGTGGGGGGCTACGAATCATCTAGCTGGTCTAGTCTTTGCTGTAGAGTGTCAATCTACAGGCGGTTGGTTTCGAGTTGGCTTTGCTGGGCATCACTTTCATCCTAAATCTTTCTTATCAGGAAGTGATGCTGAGATAATGTCCCCATCTCAAATGCATGGTTGGCGCTTAACACTCCCATTTGCTCTCTTAGGCTACTGCACCCTCCGCATTCAACCTCCCAATTGTCCTTGGGCCAACTACCTGAGTCTTACTAAGCAACAGTAGTATGCTGCATTTCGCTATTGCTTGAAGAAGGGCTAAACTTGGCCAGATCTTGTGGGTTCTGCATAGAGCCAAGGGGGAAATTTAGACAGATGCAGCCCTGTGGGGCGAATTGGAGAGACTTGGGGGGTTGGCTGAGAAGCCAAGGAAAAGAGGGAGAAAGAAGTAGTCAGGGAATGCTTAGGTGTTGGAGGTCTCGACAGAAGAGAAGCAGGAGGTCGTGAAGAAGTTCGAGGGCATATCGGGCTCTGAAAATGAACAGTTCAGAGTGCAGGGAAACCTAAAAAACATGCAGTGGAAGCCTGGAATGACACAAAGGTGGAGAGAGGGCTGGAATAAGTACCAAGAGGGTCGGATAGGGTGAACGAGTGAAGGGAATTTCACATGGAAGCCAAATGTTGGACAAGGACTGTTGCATGATTACTAAGGGAGGGAATGACGCACTTTCTTGCGGGTTCGTGGGAGGAGTCCTGATTAGTGTACCAGCTGACGCCATGGATGGGAGATTCAAAGTGAAACTGACTCCAAGGGGGCTGCAAGGAAGTGGGAGGTGAGAGTCCCGTACTGCAAATCCACACAGACGAGGCAAGGAGTCTAGATTTCCCATGCGAAATAGAGATTTTGCTCTGTCCAAAAAGATGGCCGCCTTAAAGTCTCGGGAGAGGTGGTCCATGTGTGGTGCATACCATCTGGTGTGCCTACAGAGGTTCTCATCCACGTGGATGACTAAAAGCATCCACCTTGAGCTGTTGTGGCTGCCTTTGCGCTCATCTGTAGGGGCCAGTCTTGAGTGTGTGGAGACGCCCCCTCCCCTCGTAATTTGGGTGTGGCTACCAAAATTCTTACCCATGTGCCTGTGGATTCTGCTTGGGCCCCAAGGAAAGGGGCTTCTTTGGGTGGCCTTTTTTCACTCCTGGGTGCTCATTAGTAGAGGGGGGTTGGGGCTAAGACTTCGTTGATACTAAGGGTGTCGGTATTTGTCCCTATTTCTGCGTTGGACATCTTGTCGGCTTCGCTATTGTTGCCCCAAAGAATGTGATAGAAGGTGATTTTGATTTCTCTGGAGGCTAGTCGGGTTCTGTCCAAAATTTGCTTTAAACTTGGATCTTTGGGGTTTGTTCCCTTAACCATCAATCTTATTATGGTGTTAGAGTTCCCTAGGACAACAAGTTCTCTAATTTCCTTGGTTTGAGCTAGTTGAACCCCTTTTAAAAGTGCGTACGCCTAAGCGTTGTTGTTGGTTTCCGTCCCTAGATTCCAGTGGTAGCGAGAAGCTATTTTCCCCCCAGGATCGTAAAGAATCCCCCCCGCACCTACCTCCCCTGGGTTTCCTTTTGAGTCACCATCAAAGTAGAGAGTATGGATTTTTTGCTTTTGGATCGAAAGGTCTATGTTGAGGATGTTATGAAGCTGCCAGCTTGATCTTGTTGTTGCTTTGGTATGCTTAGAAGTCCTAAGATTGAATCTTTCCATCCAGTCTTTTTCCCAGACAGTCCAATTTGCTGAGTCTTTGATTTTGAGAGGTCTTGAGTTTATGGATTCAAAGAGTAGCAACTTTTCTTTATCAATTATTGTTTGAGGGGGAGAGGCCTTGCCTTGGAAAGTTTTCTTCTTTCTTGTTATCCAGATCTACCAACAAATAAATTTTGGTTGTGCTTCAAAACTAGCTTGTCCTTGAAGGAGCCCCGATAGTACTTGTCCCAGTTTCCCAGGCTGGGGTGGGGAGAGGCAGGCCATCTTATAATTCTAGCAAGGACCCCAAAGGCTAGGGCCCAACATGTTTTTGCAAAAGGGCATTCCCAAAACAAATGACTGTTATTCTCTTGGCTATTTTGGCAAAGAGGGAAGACAAAGGGGCCAAGGAAGCCTCTTTTCATGAGGTTATCCCCTGTTAGGATTTTTTCATGGAATAGAGTCTAGGTAAAGAAGTTGATTTTTGGGAGGGAATCTCGATTCCAGAAATTTCTCCATTTTGCTGAGGGTTGGTAGTCACCGGTGCGATCGAGGATCTGGCTGTATCCTTCTTTGACTGAGTATCCCTTGTTCCCCCATCCCCTACTATCTGGATGAGTTTTATGAATGGAATATGCCTATTTTAGAAGCATGA
This sequence comes from Picea sitchensis, assembly GCA_010110895.2. NCBI lineage: Eukaryota > Viridiplantae > Streptophyta > Pinopsida > Pinales > Pinaceae > Picea > Picea sitchensis. The sequence continues at coordinate 31,822 of SNQJ01S0067079.1, read as the reverse complement.
CGAGATAGTGAGCCTGAGCTATCAGTTGCTGCGGAACAACCCCCAAGTTCCAGTCTCTCCAACTACCATTGTCGTTCCAGGCTGAAATGTCATACAGGGTGCGCTTTCTCGAGCCTAACATCCAACATTTTAGTTCCATGAGGTTTTCATCACTGGGGTTGAAGGTCACCCCAAAGATCCAATCCTACCAGATTTTTATTGATTTTCCATTGCTTGGGATCCAGGATAGATGCTCTCTGAAGAAGGGGGCGGCTCCCTTTATTAGCTTCCATATTTGGGACCCTGCTTGGTGAGTTTGTGGATTTTCCATACTTCTTTTTCTTTTACCAAGTCTGTATTTGTTTATGATCACCTGTTTCCACCAGTCATTACCCCCTGAAACTAGCCTCCATAGGAGTTTTGCTCCCATTGCGAAATTAGTGAATTCGGGGTCTCTGATACCCAGACCACCCCTTTTTTTTGGCTGGGTGACCGTTTCCCAGTTTACCAGGTGAAGTTTTTTGTGGTTTGAATTCCCTCCTTGCCACAAAAATTTGCGGATAAACTGGGCCATTGCTTTAAGATTTCCCTTTGGGGCGAGAAGGGTAGAAAATTGACACATGGGAAGGGCCAAGAGGACAACATTGATCAACACCACACTACCAACTGGGTTTATCCATCGTGAGCCCCATTTTTCCATATTTTCCCTGATATTTGGATGAGGTGGTTCCAAAATTCTCTAGGAAGTGCTTTGATGCAAAGGGGGAGGCCTAAATACTTGAAGGATTTCCAGTCTTGGGTAATGGAAAATCCCATGATTTGAGTTATTCCAGCTCTTATAATTTCCGAGACATTCTAGGTATAGATCTAACTTTTTTCTTTGTTTAAAGTAACTCTCGAGATGATAAGGAAGGTATCCAGGACTTGGAGGATTCTTCTGGCCAAGATTTTGGAAGAAGCTCTTAGCAGAATTATGTCATCTGCAAATTGAGAGTGGTTTAGTCTTTTTACTCCTGGAACGATTTTTATTCCAGGGATGTTGCCAATTTCACTTTCCCATTCAAGGCTCCTCGTCTGTACCAGAGGTTCTATCCAGGGAGTGGAAGTGGGAGGAGGCATGTTTCTTAATTTGGTCGAAGTCCTTAAGGATTTCCCCTTCCTGGGTTTTGAGCTCGGAAATTTGATTTGACCAGTTTCTGACTTTGGCTTGGTTGTGAAAGAAGGTGGTGTTTTGGTCACCTTCCTTCAGCCTGAGACTCCTATATTTCAGCCTCCAAGTTGTTTCTTCTTCAGCTAGAGCCCGAAGGTAATCTTTGTGAAGGGTTTTCTCTTGGGTGAAAAGGTTTTGCTGAATCTCTATACTTTCCATTTCATCTTGGAGAGCCTCCAATTGGGACTTTTTGTCTTTTGCTTTGCTGTGCGAGTTGTTTTTGGCTCGGATCTTTAGCAGATCCTTGACTAATTTAAGTTTCTGCTCCTAGATGTAGTTTGGAGAATTTGTGATCCACTGGTTCCAGACTTGAGATATGGATTGAATGAGCTCAGGTCTATCTAGCCAGAGGGGATTTAGTTTGAAAGGAATAGGGCCCCAATTTTGTTGAGCTTCGAAGGTCAGTCTTATGGGGCAGTGGTCTGAGCCAGCCCAGGGCAGATTCGTTGAGCACAGCTTGTCGGGGAGGGACAACAAGTCGCTACTGATCATGAATCTATCTAATCTTGATGCAATGTGTTCAGGCCCTGCTCTTCTATTATTCCAGGTGTAGATTCCTTTTCTTGAGGGGACATCATAGAGATCAAGATCTTAGATGAGGTCCTCCAGTCTTTCCCAGAATTGGTCTCTAACCACCGATCCTCCTCTTTTTTCCATTGTTGCTCTGGTTGTGTTGAAGTCTTCTGCAATAATGAGGTTCCTTGGCGAGGTCTATCAGTGATTGCCAGCATTCCATTTTTTCATTATAATTGTTTGGTATGTAAATGTTGATGATAGAAAAGAACATACCTGAAGCTTTATTGAGAAGGTTGACCCTGAGCCAGAATTGGGTTTGCGTTTGCGCTTGCAAGTCAAAATTTGCCCTTTTCTAGAGGATTCTGATTTTTCCTGAGGCCCCTTTGGAGCTCACTGCACGACCTTCAAAATTGTTCTATATTTTTTGAAGGTCTTTGAGGGTTTCCTGCTCCCCCAATTTCGTCTCTTAGAGCATGAGGATTGAAGGATTTTCTACATGCAACAATTTTTTGAGTTCTTCTTTCTTGTGGTTACTGCCTAATCCCCTACAATTCCAGGAGACGATTTATATAATTTATCAGGGTGTTTGGGTGCCCCCCCTCTTGAGGACTGTGATCTTGTTCCCTTGTTCTGGGCTACTTTATTCTTTCCAACTTTTCCATCTTTCTTTAGGGATTGCTCGATAGTTTTTTGAATCCCCAATTCCTTTTCTCTATCCGCTGTTGATTCCCTTTTGTTTCTGTAGGATTTCCTTCTAGGTTTCTTGTTGTTTATAGTTTGGGTTAATTCCAATTCAGAATCACTTTCTGAGGAGTCATGTCTCTCTTCTTCTGATATTTCTAGGTTTTCCATATTTTGGGTATGGGGAGATTTTGAGGGATCTCCACTTAGTTCCAGAACTTCTTTTTCCTTCTCTAGGGCTGCGTTGTTTCCTCTTCCTTTCTCTTTTGGTCCTCACCCATTGGTTTCTTCGTGGGGTTCCCTGAATTCATTTAGATTTTACTCTTGGCTAAGTTCAACATATCAATTGTGGCTTGATTCTCCCTTTTGTGGGGATACAAGGTTCTTTTCTTTTGGATCGGGAAGATTTTCCCTTCGATTTTGGGGTGGGATTGATTGGGTTTTCCCGTTTGGTTTTTTCCTTTTGGGTTGTTGCCACCGATATTGTTTGGGATCATGATCCTGTAAGTCTTTGGCATGGGGGAAGGATTTAGCAAAGTGTCCATATTCGTGGTAGATTTTTCATTTGAAGGGAATTTGTTCATAGTCCAACTGTTGGATGTAGGACCAACTATCCAAATTAAGTTGTATTGCTTTTGGAGGGCCCTTTTCTAGATCCACTTCTACACATAGTCTGGTGCAGGCCTAGAGGCCTTCCTTTGGCTCAACATGATCAATGTACTTTCCTAAGGTGTTTCCTATGTTTCGTATTTTTTCATTGTTCCAGCAGTGGAGGGGAAGAAAGGGCAGCTTGACCCAAATTGGAACTGCAAAGGGGATGTCATTTTCTAGGCTAAAGTCTGGAGTCTATTTATTTAGGTACATTCCTCTGGTCCCCATGAAATAGGGGCTGCTATGGAAAATTATATCTCTATCTTCTTTCTTTTCAAACAAAAAGGCAAAGAATCCATTACCACAAAAGGTTGTCGACAGTTGCCCCTTGATCAGCTTGCACCAGTTTTCTTCCAACCAGATGTGCATGGATTTTGGGGAGGGCCATAATCTTGTGAATTGACCGATTAGTCCATGATCTGTGAGTCTGAGTGCCAAGGGACACGTTGAAGGTGCATAGACTGTAACCTTGGGGATTTTGGCTGCCTTTTTAACGAATCGAGAGGGTGGGTGCTTGGGTGCTTTGGCATAGGACGATACAAGGGCCTGGATGGCCTGCAGGTCAGGGGATGGGGATCCCAGGGGAGAATCCCCTCCCATAGAGGGATCCATCAATGCGTGTGCACAGGAGAAGAAGACCTAGCAACAGAGTTATAGATCCGTCAAAGTCTTACTCGGGATCGTTCATTTTCCGATATTTTTTTGTATTATTACGATCGGGTCGAGGGATGAATACATTATACAACTCCTCCTCACTAGGTGAATCATGAGAATCATGGATCGTAGACTACATATTTCAACAAAATAAATGTTATTTTAGTTATATAAATAAATAAAATAATTGATTGCCACAAAAATAAAATTATATAAACAAATAATAAAATTCACGTATAATGTAAGTCAAAATTGTTAATCATTTACATGTTCTGTGGTTGGCCCTTTTCTATGATAATCCTGCCACATTATAATATAATTAGACCCCCAAAATATTTAAAAAATTGTTAAATATATAAAAATCGATTGCCACACAAATAAAATTATATAAACAAATAATCAAATTCACATTAAATGTAAATCAAAATTGTTAATCGTTTACATGTTAAAGATAAAAAAAATATAATGAAATAAGTAGAGGTTACTTAAAGAGGTGTTGCATAAGTATCTGGACACTATTAATCGATGTATCTATTTGATTCATATGGTAAATCTACTAATACCTCTTCCCCGAGAGCTATATTTTTTATTGCGCACATGACTACCCGATTCCCTTCGTGTCCCTCATATATGGAATTCAGTTGCTTGTTTGTTGTCCCAGGTAGTGTGTTGTTTATAAACCCTGTGATATTTTCGGAATCGTTAGGCCTTCCATAAATATATATAGTCGTTCCCTTATTTTTATCGATTTTTATTAGTTGTATATAATTTGCGGTGAGTGCATATATCCACATACTTTGCATGTACCGAACCAACCACATCCAATTGATATAATAGTAACACGGTCCGACATATTCCATCAGTTCAGTTACTCTATTGTATTTTACAAGTATTCCATCCATGGAAAATATCCCCAGGCCATGCATGGAGGAGGGTGCAATGCGATACGTCCTATTGTTGATAATGAAGTTAGTTTCCAACAGACGCAGTTCCTTAGGTACCCATTGTTTCACAAGATTCTTATACATAAGTGGCACCTCTATGTCTCCTATGCTCTCATCATCATAAGAGCATGATCCTCCTTCGGCAAGAAAAAATTCCATGCGTCTACGAAATTTTCTTCTAACATTTTCACCTATGGTCGTTGTTCGCGTATCAAATCTACTAGATGCAGTCATATTTCCCTCAGTTTGTCCTGAGCTTCCCTCATTCGAGGAAGAAATATTTGACAAGTACCTATTTGGTTGTACCTTCAGGCAATCGAATTAGATATATAGTTAGCCAGGATTGTAAGAATATAGTGAGATATCTAAAATGATCTTTTTTATATTTTGACACATTCATTAGTTTCCACTCATATACATGCTCTTAACTAATTCAAAGTGACCAAACTTCCTATGAATATGGGTTTTCAAGAATCAAGTGTTCAAGGTGCATAGGTTGAAGTGACCATCATTATGAAAGATATTTTAGATGCATTTTTTAATATGAAAGTCATGATAAATTTACTAATTTTCCCACATCATTATCCCAAATAAGTAGACATTTTATTTAATTAATTTTGATTAAGGGTTGTCCAAAGGATTGAACCAAAGAAGCTCACTCCCAATGAAATCCAAGACATTGACAAATTATTCCTTAATGATCTTGTAATATTTTCCACTAAGCAAGTGGAAATGTTTAAGAATGTACTTTCTATGTTTCACATAAAAATGTCAATATAGACCTTTGTCTAGTAAACTTAAACCAAAATTCAGAAATTTGTCTTTTCCACATGAAAAGTTAATTACAAAATTTTTGACACAGCTCAGTAAGTATATGTCAAGTTGGATGAATGTCATTATTAGTGAATTTGTAATTTTTTATCCAAGTCTAGAAGTTGTAAAGTTTGTGGGAGATGAAGAGTTTAGTGCAGTCAAGCAGTTGGGAAGTTGGAAATCCAAGAGCCCCAAACTAAGTTTACAAATAGAACCATTTCCTTCAAGTAAAGGGCTATCTTTTGGACATTGTAAGCTATCTTTCATATGTTAATAAAGAGACTATTGTTAGCTAGTGGTTTTTCTTTAGGACTCTTCTTTTGGTTATTATGTGTATGAGCATTCGAATAAAGGACTCTTTTCACATTATAATGCTTACTCTCACTTAACTTATGCTTGGTAATTTCGGAGACATAATATTAAGCTTCTTGGTGCCTTGAGAATTTTCTTGATTTATTAGGATATTTGATTATCCAACAGACTATTATTTCTCTTGTCATATGTCTCAGATTATTTCTTTTCAGTTTAGTCACTAACTATTTTTGTGACAAGAAAGTATTCTCAATAGTTGATCCATTTCACTTTGGTAGGGAGTCGATAGGGTCTAATTCAAGTTCATTTTTTATTTAAAAATGGGACAATTCTCACTATTGTGGTTGAATTGTTAGATATCATTTTGTTATCTTTTAGATAAGATTTAGTTAGCTACATTTTTCCTATTGGATTTACCCACATTTTATTCCATACATTCACCCCATCCTCATTTATATTTCTACATTTACATTCATTAATTTAAATCATATTAGATATGTATTTATACCATTTATGTCACTTTATTTTAACATTAGGGCTGACCTGACACTTTCTTATTTTGTAATTCTTTTTGTTAATTATCTTCAGGGCCGACCTGTACTTCCTTCTTCAATTCACTTTGTCATCTTCAAAAATTCATTTCTCTTCAACCATGAGGATCCACATGACGTGCCACATACCACCGGAAACAACATGATGTATACTATCCATCCATGGGTGTTGTATCTGCATGTGC